>CACRXK020002707.1:0-41100 GCA_902702795.2 Paramuricea clavata
GTATTGCTAGTTCCTTTATCAAGAGAGTTCCATATTTTAACTCCCTTGTTAACATTAGTATGTTTTGCATAATTAGTTCTACTATAATTGACATGCAATTTGTTAGAATTCCGAGTATTGTAATGATGCACTTCATTGTTTTGTATGAAGTAGTCATTAACAAATTCAGGTAGATTTTGTAAATGTTTAAAACGGTACACAAATAAACAACTTAAATAGTCATTAATCTTAAAGATATTCAAGATTTTCAATTTTTGAAACAATGGTTCAGTGTGTTCAAGATAAGATTTAAAGTTCATCAATCTGATAATTTTTTTCTGTAAATTCAGTATTTTTAGCAGCCTTGTTGGGTACGTGTTACCCCATATTAAATTCCCATAAGTAAGATATGGATAAACTAATGCATAATAAAGTACATTTAATGTATTTTTGTTTGTATAATGTCGTATTTTTGCAATCAACGCCGATGCTTTCGCCGATATTCCGCCATATTCCGTGATATTCCGCCATATTCCGTGATATTCCGGCATTCCGGGTTTTCACAACGCCCTATGCTTTGCACCTACTTACTTGTTACTACGCGTCTTGTTTATAAGATTTTTTAAAAGAAACAGTATTGTATTGTCCAGGACTACAGGCGGTAGAGCCCAATATTAGCAAATGTAAATATTTGATGCTGGCCAAACAGGGAAATGTCTGTCAGTGATTTACTGATTTATCTTTAAAATTTTGGATTTAGTACATAATTCGTATTCGGTAATTATAGTAAGGCTTTAGCCTTTTTCTTAGTCCCTTAAATATACTAGGCTATAATCTATATCACAAATTTATAGTGTCAGAATCAGATGCGCACAGACTATCATGCGAATACCTATAAATTTTCGAGTTTTCTACTTCTACTAAGGCTACTAACAGTTTTCATTGTGTCTCAATCATCTGTTTATTTCTAGTTCATTAGTCATTATGCTACTATTAAGTAAAACAAGGCTCTCAAATTGACAAATATATTTCTATATTTATTTGATAGTGGCATAGTGTGATACAATTTGTAGGCTATTTACAATTACACACAAGCAATCCTGGATATGATAGAGACGACACAAGCTGTCCATTAAAAATAACGGTATTTTATTCCACAAAGCAAAACATTTAAATCTGACTTGTATTTAAATATTAAGAATATATATAAAGCAGAAAATTAAAGCTTGCGTCAAATCGAAAGCTGTTCATAAAATTTATAAATGTGGTTTAAACACAGTACTAAACAGTGCTCATTGAAAGACATATGCAGTGGCGTCGCCAGGTTGTTCATACTGGGGGGGGACGAGTCGAGTGCCAAAGGCGCGAGACACCTAGGGGGGTTCGGGGGCATGCCCCCCCGAAAAAAATTTTGTTTGTAGAGTCTCTAAAACGCTATTTCCCGCATTTTCAGGCAAGTTTTATGATAATCTGAAAGCCAAACATCGGCGATTTTTGTTACAAACTAACAGTTTTTACAAGGGCAACTTTCTGTTGCTAGCTAATCTAAATGTGTCAACAAGAGTATCCAATTCAATCTTATCTGCAATGTCTCTTTCTATGCTGATATGAACCAAATTTTCTAGACGTTCATCGGACATCGACGCTCGAAGGTAGTTGTCTATTATCTTCACTTTGCTATGTGCTCGTTCACAGGAAGCAACTGTTGCAGGAAGTGTAGCGACAATTTTTACCACCTCAAACAGATCAGGATACAGGTTGCTGATTGAATTTTCTCCAAAAACCTTTAAAAGAGTTGGCAGACAAAGCCAAGTCTCGGGTGCTTTCGTCAAGGGATCGTTGTTAGCTTTCTCTTTCATCTTAAGAAAATCTTCGTACTTCTCTTTCCAGACTTTAACCACATGAGACTTAGAAAACAGAATGAACTGATTTACGACAACATCGGGATCGATTCCGTAGAATTTGGCCAGCTTTTGGGCTTGGTGCGAATTTTCTTCTTTAAAATATGTGGGATGAAAACGTTGGCCAGCGACAATATTTCACATGCTTTAGAAGAGAACCTCCTCTCCAGCTCGTTGTGCATCCAGTCCAAAAATGGGAAGAAAAAATCTCGCTTAAAGAGATCTCTTGGGCGGTCATTACCAGGTACTTCTTCTTGGATTGCTCTGGCATCTTGGTCTAAATAGAATGTACCATCGTTGAAGTAGGAAGGAATTGTGCGCGGACGCTTTGGTCTGTCTGGATGTTGCTGATCCACCTGATCGAAGTCGTCCACAACCAATCCTTGGTCCGTGCAATATTTCCGTGCCTCCTGCAGAAACTGATCCATCTTTTCCTCGTTTCGAAAGGAGGACAAAGAATCTTTCAGAGATTGCACACCTGACACCGCTGAAACCAAGTCCATGTTTTCGTGCTGAAGATATTCTGAGACCGATCTACTTAGAGCAAAACACTTCTTCAATACGATACACGAAGCAATGAACTTGAGCTTTCGCATACGTACGAGCAATCCATCTGCAGCTGATTCGCCCTCTTTAGACATTGCTTTAAGCATCGATATGATAGCAGGCAAGGTGTTGAAAACAACCTCCAAATTGTCGGATCGAGCAGTCCATCTTGTGTCTGAAAGCGTGTGTAATGCTATCTTTCCCTTCGATATGCCATGAAGTTGTAGCTTCTCCTCATACAATGCATGCCTCTTCGGAGACCCTTCGAGATAGTGATAGACGGAACCAATAATATCAAATACGTCATTCACAGAAGGTACGTTGTTAACACTCTTCTCTAAGACAAGGTTTAGTTTGTGTGCAAAACAATGGAAATATATCGATTTATCAGCACCAGCTGCGGTGAGATGTTGTTGAACACCTTCGTCCTTGCCTGACATGTTACTTGCCCCATCAAAGCCTTTACCAACTAAATTGCGGATAGGAAAGTTCATGTTCGCAAGAATAGCAATGATAACAGCTGCAAGGCTTTGTCCTGTTAAATTAGTCACACGATGTAGCTTGATACACCTTTCCCAAATACAATAATCGTAGACATACCGAACAATAACAGACATAAATGCCCGTTTGTGGGATGTTACTTCGTCACATTCAATTGAGAAATATTTGGCAGAAATCACTTCAGATCTTATTATTTCAATGATCATATTGCTGAGGATGCCAATCATTTCATTCTGAATACTGGGAGAAAAATATGACAAATTCTTTGGGTGAGTTTCCATCCAACGTTTCAATGGCTTGTCATACTTAGATAGAAACAAAAGTTCTTCCAGGAAGTTTCCACGATTGGCTGAATCATTTGTCTCGTTGTGTCCACGGAACGCGGTATTTTGCTTCGCCAAATGTCGGACTACATCAAAAATCGTCTGGACAATCTGTCGATTTTCTTCTCGTTCTTGTTCTTTTCTTGTCTTCGAAGCTTCAGCTATGCCAACAAGTTGCACATCAATATGTTGGTTCTCACTTTTAAAGTTCTGCATGCGCTCCATTGATAGAATATGCATTTGCGTTTTAGCATGATTAGCCAGTTTTCCACTTTCGCCAGAAGCTTTTTTCCATGTACGAAAGCCTGTCTTTGTGAATGTTTCTTCTGAGCTTCCAACTAAAGTTAAGTTTTAGGTCTAAATTATACTCCATCGATAAATTACGCAAATCGTTTTGTGTGGCGAAATATGAGTGGCGAAAAGAGCGGTTTTCTGACAGTCAGACTAGAATGAACTGAGTTTGAAATGTGACTATTGCATATAGTAACTTGAGGTATGATATGCCCAAAATAGCGGATTGCCGGGAGGTACAGATAGTGTCAAAACCGCTGCATATATGTTTTAAAAAATCCTATTAGGATATTGCCGGAAGGTAGAAATAGTGTTAATTTACTGTCAAAACCGCTTCTTGGTTTTATTAAGCCTTTTGTCTAGTAGGCGCAAAAGGATGTTGCTCGTTATTAATCCCAATTTATTAAATTTAATAAATTGAAACTTTATTTATTTATTTATTTACCTTCGCCAGTTATATAAATACGTACGGAATAATACGGTAGATAACATATTGACACATCCTACCCTAGTAGTCCAACTTACTCAGTCGCTGTTGCGATATTACATACTGTATATGCATCGCAATCGTAACATTGCTACTAATTAGGGGCTACCTAGGATCATACATTCAAACGCAATTTTCTTAAAAAAACAGTGATAGCAGACTTCATATTAAATTCCTAAATGCTTGAAAGTTGTAAATATCACGAGTTTGTATATTAGTGAACTTACCAAGTGTCCCGAAGCACCTACAGTTAAAACAGAATGCTGCATCTTTCAGTACAGAATATTCTAGCCATGAATGGAGGTCATACCAACGAGATCGGAACTTGAAGGTTCTTTTTCCAGATGTTGATACGGGAAATTCGATAAGTGGTCTAATAGGACCCAAATTATTTACTATTAATGCTCGATTCGCTTCATTGACGATCTCCGTAAAGGGGTCGCGCGCTTCCATTTATGAGGATCTATGATTTCCATAAATGGCGCCAAAGAAAATATGAATCCAATGAGCAAAAGCAAAGGTTTGACTTCCGGTTTGAGCTGACGAAGTATTTGTACTTCATGTTATAATGTTATTCTTTACGTTATCAAAAACAATGTTAATTGAATTCAAAATTCGTATCTCAAATTAATTCATCACACCCATTATTGAAAAAACATTAGAAATGTTAGAAATTAAAATAATCGTACCCCCCCCCCCTTTTCTCTTCAGATTTAGAAAAATCTCAAAATTGGTCTTTAGAACAACTGGGGGGGACTCGTCCCCCCCAGTTCCCTCCCTGGCGACGCCACTGGTATGACGTCATAATGTGGGAAAACAAACAAACAAACAAGTGGCTCACTAGCCGCCGAGACGAGTGGGTCACTTTTTTGTTATTCCCACATTAAATATTATATTCCCATATTTTGTTTTTCCCAACACCCTTTATTTTGTTGTTCCCACATTGAAAAGGTAAATAGCTTAATTACTTTTTATCTACGCAAACATTTGGAAATTTGAAAAAGTCGAAATTTACAAATATCACGCGTACATGCGTCTGTCCTCTAACAGAACATGGCTTTCACCGATGAAATCGCTTGAATTCTTAACGTTGTTATATAAATACTTTTTGTATATATTGTCGCTTCTATATATTATCCATTCTCATTGTGAATTTAATTGTATGAATTTGTTTAGACTAACCGTGATATATAAAGATGGAAAATATATTCCTTGGAATAATTCTTCTCAGCGCTCACGTTCTTACAATTTCAAGGGCACAGAGCAATTGTGTAGAAGGAGATCCACAACCGGGTAAGTTCATATACAAAGTGAAGAGAACACCAAAGCACAGGAAACAAACCTTGACCTCTATAATAATATTTATTTCCTTGACGTCATAAGTCAGTTGTGGTTATAATTTTCAGTTGTGGTATTCAGATCTTCAAAGAGCTCAAACTAAAGATTGACAGCTACAGTCTGCACGTATACCACAGTCTTGCTTTCATGCCATGTTTGCTTCTAATTAACCGATTTTCAATTTGCCACCGTCAAAAACGACCGGAGTCAACAAATACGTATTATAACGCCACTTGCAACGTGAAAGCATATGCAAAATATAGCTGGTTGTAAAATATTGGTTTGGAATAAAAAGTTCATTGTTCTCAAACACGCTTGTTGGAAAAGCAGCGAATGTATACATGGAACTTAACCTAAAGTCAACAATTTTTCTCAAATATGCACTGCAACTATGTGGGGGAGAAAATTGCGATTCACAAACTGAATTATCCAACTTGCAAACGAAATTATCTGATACAGAAAAAGGAAATGTTTGCCATCACGTGAAACATAGATTTAAAGAAGCGTTTATATTGTATTGGGCAGAGCAGTTTCAACCTGTCAAAAATACTGGCAAGCTAAGAACTTTTAGAAAAATAAAAAAACACTTTGAATGTGAAAAATACTTAAACGAAATTAGTAATTTCAAATATCGTCAAGCTGTTACAAAGTTAAGAATATCAGCACATAAGCTAACTGTTGAAACTGGTAGATACAACAATGTACCATACAATGATAGACTATGCAGACTTTGTGAGTTAAATGAAGTAGGAGATGAACATCACTTTTTAATGTCTTGTACAAACATGAAGTTCATCGACCTCAGGACAAAATTCATTGATAATTTATATAAAATAAATAGGTTTTTCAACTTATTTACTTCGGAAAACCTATTTATATATATTATGGCTATGAAGGATAAGTCAATAATGAAGTTAGTAGGCAAATATTGTTTCGACGTTTTGGCTGCTTTTGATAGCCTGGTCTAATTACTCACGTGTGCGTGTTTATGCATGTATATACATTTATCAACTTTTTTCATATATATTAATATCTATGTTATTGTTGTAGACCGTAACGACTTATTTAGTTATTTACCCATGTATTCTATGTCCCAATATTGGGACTTTGTTTGAATAAATTATTATTATTATTATTATTATTATTATTATTATGCACGAGTAATTTTGATTTCCGCTTCATATTTTTGGGTGGGTGCTGCTGAGCAGGCTAGGCATGTAAAGATAATGGCAAAACATGTTTACAATTTATATATAAGTATACTGAAAATTGTTCTTCACTTCCAGGCCAACCTGAACCAGATGTAAACATAACTGTATCATTGACAACTATACCTTCGTTGGGTAATCTTTCTATCTCATGCAATGCAATCAACGTCAGCACCCCTCTGCTACCAGTGAAGATCACTATCCGTGTCGGCCCATTCGAAGTTGCGACATGTGATCCTCCACTAATCTTTCCAGTTTTCGAATGTTCTTTTGATCTTCAAACCTACTTCCCTCTTTTATCGCGGACAGTTAGTTGTACTGCAGAGGATGCGGAGGGGCGATGCCGTTTCAAGACTGCTACTATTACGCTCTTAGAAGGTTTGTTAATTAGTTCATATAATTATACATGAACGTGTTTGTTTTATATCTGATACAAAATATCTGATACGAGCACGAACTCGAGACTTTAGATTCAATTTCCCAACCAAATATCATTCATTTATTTCAAATTGTTGAAGAATACGAATGTTTACTGCGTTTGTGATGTTGTCTCTGAGTGTGCCCACACTGGGATAAGCGAAAACGTTTGCTTATTAAATCGCGGTGGGAATCAAACTCGTGACCTTTAGTTCGATCATAGTTATCAACTATGGTTCGATTAACACTGCGGTCAAGGAACTTTTCGGCTTGTCCGGTGCGGACACATTCAGAGACAAGTGACAACATCACAAACATATTCCTCACCTGAGTGCATAACACCTGCTGAAAAAAAGAATTCAGAAACGAATCTGTTCTCATCAAGACGCTTCACAGTTCACAAGGATTTACAAGTTACAACATTCGCGCTCCTTATGTTGTAACTAATAATACGTGGAAAGAATATAAATATATATAAGTCGGAAATTAACAAAAAAACAGTCACAAAGGAAAGCGAATGGCATGAATAGAATCAATGCAACAATATGTAAATAAAAGTTAGAGACCTATATGACGTCTTCCTGAAGAACTCTGTTTATATTATTTATTCTAGTATATGTTCTATTTTTTGGAAGCTTTTAGTTTTTCTTCAGTATACAGTATTTTAAAATTTGCTTCCTCCGACCGGAGCCAGTGCCATAATGTTTCGGTAGCGCTTCTATATTTCGAATTCATAAATTCCAGAGCGTGACGTCATAATTTTTTTCGTATCAATATTATGACGTCATTTCGTTTAAAATTTTGTTAAAACTCCATATCTTGTGTCCTGTTGAGTTGATAAGACGTCTTCACGATTGGAAAATCAGAAATTGTGAATTATTTCAAATAAATAATAATCAGTATTAAGTGATCATAACATTTTATAATTCACTTTTCACTGGCTACATTTTTGTTCGTCCACAAACAATTCGGATATGGACCACCTTCGCATGACTTATTTCTCATGATTTACGGTGTTTACTAATATTGTGAATAGTGTAACGAGCTATTTTATTGTGCTATTCTACCGTGCGCAGTTTACTGATATGAATGTTTGCTTAATTAATATATTTCTAGATCTACTAACATCAACACCAGTAACAGCAGCGCCTACAACAGCAGGTAACTACTTGGAGATTAATAAAAAAATTAACTCTCAGTCAGTCGTGAAGGACTGTTACAATTCGAGTCTAGACTAGGGGGCTTGACTATAGGGTGTTTGACTAAACAACTGAAAACTTACATGGTGAAATATATAATATGGTCGACGAGTTTTTGACGAACTGGGAAATATCGTATATTGTGGTGTTTGACTAAATTAACAGTGAAAACTTAAATGAAATATATATGGTCGACGAGTTTTTGACGAACTGGGAAATATCGTATATTGTAAGGATAAAAAACCTTACTGTGAGAGCCCATCTTGAGTGTTCTGTAACTTTTCACGAGCTTTTCGCTGCTCGCCTACAGACAATTGAAATACCCCCTCGTTAAGATGTTATGATTAAGAGGGTCCTCAATAGGTGTCTGGATTCCCATTTTCCAGGGCAGATTTTTTTCAAAATCCCGTTTCCTAGCCAGTTTTTGACCAAATTGAAAACTTTTTTTCTCAAATCTTTCAACTGAATATGCATGGTAGACACGTTTTTGTTCAGAAATATTTTATTGTAGGGTTAGTAAAAACTTTCCAACTGTAGTGATCCACCTTAATTATAAGTGAATTTGTAACTTTTCACTGGCTAAATTTTTGCTATAAACTTATTTTCTTTCCACCAGAATGATAAAGAGCCTTCTCGCATGACTAATAGCATGATGTACGTTGTTACTCGTTGCAATAGTATAAATGCAGCAGTATGAAATGATGGAAGGCGTAAAGTTAACGAGCTATTTTATTGTGGCAGTGTACTAACTATTTGCTTAATATCATTTCTAGCACCACCAGTACCAAGCACAGATGCGACAACACCACCTATGCCACCAACACCAACAGGTATGAGTACCTTTAGTGAAGATTAAATGGTTATAAAATAAATTAACTCTTCAGCAAATCTTTCTGATCGCGTATACAATATAGAAGTCCTGAGGTATACTGTTACAATTATGGGGATCCCGAAAAGGGTCCGGCTAGATCCCATTCCCTATAGCCAACTTCTATTCTAAATTGTAAACTTGAAAGATATCTTCTCATTCTATATTTCCTGATAACAATCGCTCCGAATATATGTATAATTCCTAACTTGTTTGCGTCGCAATGTCTGTTAGCTATATTAATTATTTTCCTTTTACCACTTGCATCATCATCTTGTTTTACATTATCTGTACTTTCGTTCCACCATAATAATCTGTCGAACATTACTAAGTCTTTAAGTCTTTGTCTTTGTAAATTTCCGAGTCTTTCCATCCCCTTTTTCGCATAGCGGCACTGGTATTTTCAAAATTTAATTTTAATTTTTAATTTATTAACTTCGCCAGATAGTCTTAACAGTTATTACAAAGTAATAATTTAACGAATTAAGTAAATAGACTATATTGCAGGGTATTCGCCACAGCGATTAGCCAATTACTGCGAACCGAAGAACAATACGTTAACATCAAATAGCAAAAAAAAGTAACAACTAACTTCATGCATTTCTACAACTAAGTATTTAGCTAGCTATACGGTAACTGATCATGATATGATAATAACATGCACTAGCTGAAAAGAAATTGAACAAATCGATGTATGCTAACGACTATATAAGCATAGCACGAGCAGTTGCTATGTAGCTTCTGTAGCTGTGCTTAAATTTTCAATAACCGAGAAAGATATTGGAGATGCTAAACTACGAACAGTTGCACTTCAAGCATAAAGATCTAAATGTTCGCGGATTTTCAAGATTATAAGTAGATAAAATAATAATTAAGTAAACATGATTAGACTGTCCGTACGAAGGTCTGTTGCATCTATTAGTGTGTAAGGTGTGTTCCATATTCTAGAAGTTCTAATTTGCCGAATATCGTCAGCTAGTAATTGTCAATTCTTTAATTATAGATGATGGAAGCAGTACGACTCAAACACCAGGTAATGCGTTAATTCGTGCTGTGATAGGAGTAGCAACCTATGCTATGGTACAAATTATTTCAGTAATATGTACTATAATATATCCTATTCTTACTGCCAACATGCACCCGTAAAAATCAGCGATTTATAATTTCTTAAAAACTATTGTTTTGAATTTAAGTTGTGACGACAGCAACAGTTATACCGCCAATACCAACGACAACACCAACACCCACTGATAAAGGTAAGGTGTAGATACAGTGAGTTAGCCGGGTGATAATTTCCACGATCAGAAAGGACCAGTTAAAATGAACTTACCGCATGAAGAAACTAAATTTTCACTTACATTTTTGTTCTGACAAAAATAAATAAATAACAAATAATAGTTCATAGTTGTCATGTAATATTGTTTCTCTCCATAGAAACACAAATTAAAATGTTCGTTTGTAGGATTACGAGCCCAGCAATGGTGTATTACAGCAATTTCTCCGAAAAATCTGAAAATTTTAATTAAAGATTCTGTAACTTTATAAGCATAGAGAAATGTTTTCTTTTGTGAACCAAAAGTGAATTATCGATGAAAGCAGATCACGGGTAGTTTGGCACGTGCCGTTTTTATCCATATTTCACAAAAAAATTCGGAAATATTTTCACTCTTAGCAATTTTGCGTTCACTTACGTTGCTTGGATACTGTTAATATTATCTAATAAATTGGGACCTGTATGCGTCCTAATGCGATATTGCTGCTGCTATAATTGGTATATTTTGTGACAGATTCTTCGGAGCAAAAATGAAAATTGTTTGCGCTTCGTTGTTTCGAAAACATATCCTATACATAGTTTTACTTTCTTTTCATTCCCGTATTCGCATAAGACCGTGTTTCTGTTGCTGCTGACCCTTTTTCTCCTTTTACTAATAGATGACGACAGCGATGATGATGATGATAGTGATGACAGTGATGATGATAGTGATAGTGAGAGTGATGATGACTAGGACGTTATCCATCGACTGGATAACTGCAAAGAGCCTATATATAAGAAAGTTTTCCTTTTTTTAATCCTGCATGTCATGTCGTTGTAGATATATTTGGTAGCCTTAAAGGCAGACTATATTCTCACTGAGTAATTGTGGAAAACATACTGCATACTTTCCTAATCCTTCAATCATTGTTATCATTATGATTGAATGTTATTGGAAATAAATAATAGAGAATAAGTTATGTGTGCATCTCGCAATTATAGTTGTCGAATGATTGAATGAATGTATACGCTGTCAATTGTAAGACTTATTTTCTATTGAATTAATTAAAAATCCAATTTTTATATCCGAATTTTGCGTTTCATATTATAAACTAGAAAATACATGCATGCATGCAGAAACCCTCGCCTTGCTGACAAAACCATTGTATTTTCCGAACATGAAGTATCTAAAGAAGTTGTCATGGTAACACCGACGATAATTTTTTAAGAATATTCTTACAAATGAAAAATCGCCTAAAGATATCACTTTTAATTACAAAATTATCAATTTCCCAACATATATATGTTAGGTATGTTATTACACGTAATATAAGCTTCAATTTAAGGTAAAATTCAACCACAAACGCTTCGCAAAACGTTTTAAAGTGTTCTTTATAAAACTAAACTGCCTTTAGTAATTAAATGGCTTTATCGGTAAACATTGAGTTTGCAATAAAATGATTTCAAATTCTCGCATGCAAATAACTTTGCTTTCATTTTTGTTTAAAAAATTCAATATAATAAAAAGGGATCAATATTAAAGATACACTGAAATTATATGCTGTACTGTCTTGTTTAGTTGTTTCATGTGCCAAAGGCCGTCGGGTTTTAAATCCATTATAAAATCAATATTTAAAACAAACTTACCTTCGTTAACGTCGGTTTCCTTCTTTTAGACTATTCTTTCGCCCTTTCTTTCTCAGAAAACTTTTGAAATTTACAAAATCTTGCAAAAATGCGAGCAAAAATGAAATATATTTGCAAGAAATTTATCAATCATCAAATCAAAAAATGTTTGCTATTTCGCTGTCGTCATGCAGTCGTTGTAATGCAAACTTTAAATTGGACCAATCAGTGTCCGCTATTCATGACAGTCCAGCAAACTTTTTAGATCAATGAGGATGACCACCCATCGTTGGTCACCCACGCCCGCGATAATTGATGAACTTTGGACTTCGCTAATGCTTTCGTTTCCCCGGGTGTAAATAGCCGGGGGGAATTAGTACCCTCGCACAGCGCTTCGCGCCGTCGGCTCGGGGATAAATTTCTTCCCACACTTTCCGGCCTTAAAAAACATTGGCAATAAAAAATAGTTTGTCTCATGCAAAAGAACTCTTAAAATTATAAACTCTAATACCGATTTTTCATATCTGGCTTAGTTCTCGAAATACTTGGACCGAAATTAATGAGCTGTTCGCCATCTTGGACTGATTCTTGACCTTATTAACTATGGTTTTGATGACGACGTCATGCAGGTGTTGGGTTAACCATATAAAACTACTCTAAAATGACCGTGTAACAATCCAAAATTGCTTGATATGTTTTTATAATCATTTCTAAATTTCCGACAGCAACCAGAAACAAAGTTTTGGAACCATATTGATCCAAACTCTCAAGATAAAAAATTTGCGTGACCCCTCTCTTGACGTACAGGCATATCCTCAATAGTCCAAGATGGCGAACAGCTCACTTATTGCAGTCGAAATATTTTGAAAATTATGCAAGATATATAAACAATCTGTAGTCGAGTTTAATATTATAGTTTTAAGAGTTCTTTCAAATGAACTAAACTACTTTTTATTGCCAATCATGCTTTAAATATTTATATAGAGATAATTATTGCGCAATTAACTACAATTTGAAGATAATTAGTTCTATCGATAAGATTTTATTTATTTTGCTTAAACAGGAAAATGTCTAAGCTAGTAGCCTATTATATAGTTCTGCTTTCGGCATCGGAAAATAATTTATTGCCACGATATTTTGCGTCGAGTAAACAATACTAAACATCACGAACTTAACCTATAAATATCTGGTTTTCTACCTTCACCGTTCAAGGTCGAGATATTTCGAGTACACAAGAAGTGACCATACAAAATTATAATAACATTTTATTTCGGAAATCTCTAATAACAATAATGCTCTAGCCTTACACTCGTCCTTTAAAAATGATAATTCGTGTAATTTTCGCTCTGGGATTTGACGAAATATTACCCGTCTGTTGATTTAGTCTATTGCCAACCGGTGTCACAGGAAATTTGGTCCCCCCGAAAATTTGGCCCCCCCTTCGGAAATTTGGCCCCCTCGAAAACATAGTTACCGTTATTTAGCCCCGCGAGCCTCCTTATATAGATCACTCCCTAATTCATAAGTATATAGTTGAAGAATTCTATGAAGAATTCATGTACTAAATAATTTGTCCTTATAAACCAATTGGTCCAACTTAGTGGAAAGTCACATGCTCAAGTATTTAAAATTGATAAGTTAGCCAATTGATGCGCCGTCATATATAGTAATTGATCACGATAGACCAAGTCACATGTCGACGTCGTGACATTGTTGACCCCCATATACAGTAGAGTCTTTTCAGATTTTTGAATTTGAACTCGTAACCTAAGACTCAACCAAAACACATGACACTTGCTTGGGGAAAACAAAAAACAGTGACGAGGAAGTGGTTAGCGCGCTAGCCTTTCACCTCTATAAGGTCGCAGGTTCAATTCTCAGTGATCGAGAACGTTCCGGTAACTCGTACCCATCTGAACTAAGAGTAAAAGTCAACGCTCTGCCGAAAATCGTGGGTTTTCTCCGCTTTCCTCCCACAAGGAAAGTTGACAGGGTGGGTTAGTGTAGATATAAAAAGGGCCCACAATAATTGGCATATGCGTTGTGGTGACCCTGCCCTAGTAATTGGTAAAGCTAATATATAATTATATGAACAGATGGCCGGTACGTACCCTACAACTTTCGCCAATTATAGCGACACTAAACTAAACCAGTAAATGTTTATCTCGAAAATTCTAAGCTTCGTCGTCTGACACAGACTGGCGCGCAGACGCACACAATCTACAATAATTGGCATCAGTGGTCTTTGAAAATGCCGCTTTACCCGGGTGATGTTTTTTATAATTAAGCAACTGAAATGCAAACAGGCGCTCACTCTCGATTATTATTAGTGTGTTTAGTAACGAGAACGGCAGCGACAGAAAACAAAATTACTTACATTTTTGTACTTCAATGCTCTATACCTTATTTGCCTTAAAACTGATACTTATATATCATTCTTTTAATTATCCATTATCCTTAATTATTAAGTATCAATAGTTAGTGATTCACATAAAACACCCTAAACGACTTCCAACTTTCTGTTGGCGTGGTTACAAGCCATCAAAATGAACGGAAAACATTAAACAACCTATCTAGTCTCCTCTGTCTTATACGTAGAAATTACCCGATTGTTGACATTACCGTTATGATTGCAAACCGCAAAAACGCTTATACAAACGACTTCTTTATGATCTATATATATATATATATATATATTGGTATTAAATTGAGATCTTCCGGAAACCTTGTCCGGCTCAATGGCAGTTTTGTTTTCTAAAGTTTTGAAATTAAATTTTAACCTATTGTCGGCGATAATCGTGCTTTCAGAAAAACAGATCCCTGGAAATGGTATGCATGGATGGATCAAACTTTCCTTATTAATTGCATGGCTATATACATTACATAGTGTTTAAAAACGTTTCAATTATGCTAATTCAACAGAGTTTCCCACGGTATAAAGCCGAAAGGTTGCAATCCGCTAACTTTGTCTTTCACTGAATAAAGTGAATAAAAAGTCAGTTCCGCATCATGCGGCGGGTAGGCAGGAAATGTAAGTCATAGCGGAAGTATTTGCAGTATTGGCCATTATAATCATGGCTACTGACATACAACAAAAAATAATGCAGTCCACTGACCTTCTTCACAGACCAAGATTAGTTCATTATGGCAAAATGTCACAAGTATAAAAAAGCTGATAATTAAACCTGCTTACACAGTGGCCTAAATGTCTATACGACTGAGCCACTTTACCAAACACTATGAAGGATAATTAAGACATTTCAAACAAGCTTTGTTCACAGGAGACGCATACTTGAAGGCTTGAAGCAACAAGTCAGTCTCGTCACCTTACGTCCGCACCCGCACCGTATGACTGCTATATCAATTGTGAACACGTGCTTTTAATTTTAAATATATATAATCTATATGCGTAGCACTATGGGTCAAATGCCCCTGTTTATTCATGGCTTAATCTATGGAATGTTTTTGGCTTTTCAGTGCAAATTAAGTCTGAATGTGCTACAGGATACTCATATTTAACAACACATGTATTGTTTTCATTGTGTTTGTTCATTGAAGATTGACAATCTCACTCATTCACATGCTGTCACTATAAAAATAGCTGAAACTGAGAGTAAACAAAATATCGCATAACACTATCGATGTTAAACAAAAACATCATGATAATGTGATAGTTGGTGGGCGCCCAATATTTTATTAAGGGAACTAGAGTAGTTGTCGGGTCAAAATTAATTGACTTTTAAAAATAAAAATACACTGACTCACGGACAGCGTAGGCTCGCAAATAATAATCACTCACAAATCATTCGGTAATTATGAAAGAACTGATGAAGGAGCGAAAGAGGAATAGAAGACTCTGAGAATGCTATCAGTTAGACTATGGTTAAACTCAAAAGTTTCAAAATTGCCCCTCTAAGTTTAATAAGCTTTCTACGCCCCTGTGAATCTGTGATTAACTTGCCCTTTCGGCATCATTCTACTCACACGTATACAATACATTAGGTTTTTGTCGAGGGTCGAGTGTCGAGGGTCCAATGTCGAGGGTGAGGGTAAAAAGTAGAGGGTGAGGGTAAAAAGTAGAGGGTAAGGGTAAAAAGTCGAGGGTGAGGGTAAAAAGTCGAGGGTGAGGGTAAAAAGTCGAAGGTGAGGGTAAAAAGTCGAGGGTCATAAAAAAGTTGAGGGTTGTATTTTTACGACAACTAAGACAACTAGTAACGATAAAAGAGTTTTTAAAACGGTGTTTCTCCTTATGTAAATCATGAATTAAGCCGGAGAATTCTGGTCTAGAAACTAACTCATTAAGTTGATGATTTGGGTCGTCTGGTTCAGTAAAAGGTTTCACGCACGTAAGCATGTCTTCTAGCGTGTAATGTCTCCAGGCCACTTTTGATTAAGGCATTTTTAGATAAAAGCAAAGTCAAAGAGCATTTATTATCAATATTAACTAAAAGTCTTAAAAGAGTTTCTAAACGTAGTAGATGCAATTTCATAAACAGGCCAATGGCAATGTTCAACCTCGCATCAAGCAAAGGTCTCCGTCCCGCCGCAGGTGTGCTTGCGAGGTTGGTCAATGCCAATGTTTGGCTGTGAGACGAGTAATATTGACTGAATCATTTAGCGTTAATTGGTTTCTAGTTGAAACAGTGGCATGTCTGCACCGCGCTAACCGCGCTCCGATCCGCAGAAAACCACACAAGTTGTTTTTTTTATCATAACTTGCCATTGGTATATATTTTGCCTTAATGTATTGCCATTACTGGCTTGAGGATTACAGCTGCCCGATAATCTATGCTGTTACGTTAATTTGATAAGAAAGCAAAGAGACCGTTCTCATATTAGACATATTAAACATGTTAACTTGCGAGCGTGAAGGGGCTTAGAAAATATATAATCGCTTAGAAAATTTACGCAAAGTAGTATCTTTTAAAAGTTAATGTAGTTCTGCATACATATATATGATAAGTCCATGTCACAACATTAAACAAGTTATTTTACCCGCAAATTTCGACCCTCGACTTTTTTTATGACCCTCGACATTTTACCCTCACCCTCGACTTTTTACCCTCACCCTCGACATTGGACCCTCGACACTCGACCCTCGACAAAAACCTAACTCATCCGCCACTTATTTAACAGTGCCATATATACTGCGTTATATATTATGGCACCAAATTCGGAGTAGAAAACCGCAATAATTTACCAGCCGATGAAAGCAACTGTTGTGAGCCACTTAAGTTTGCGGTAAACATATCCTTAAGAAAGTGCATGGATATTGGCTTGCAAATTTGACATGCCGCGAAATAGGAGTTAGTCCGCAAAGGTTTGTCATTATAGCATTCAATTTCAGTGGTAAAAGTAAGACTTATATATCAAGTGACACTTTTGGCTTTGGTTCAAATAAAGACAGCAACTTCTTAGGTGAGAACTGAATGACTTCTATCAGGAGTATTTTGTAGTCAAGAATACAATTGTCTGATATTTACTCATGGATACTGGGTATAACAAATAATTGATAATGTTATAAGAACAAAGAACATTGTCGAGCTTCATGTTTTTATTTGCAGTGTTAGGTGATGCATGTTATTTTTAATTTAGTTATTTTTAACGCAACAACTTTATAATAATTTTGGTTTATGGCAGGCTACTGCCGTATATTGGTTATGGTGGTTAATATAGGTCCTAGCTTCATTTTATTATTGTTGATTAGTAGAGCTAAAAATGCGTGACGTGCAATTGCTGCAATTTTCAATATTTGGCATACACAGCATTTGAACAGAGCTAAGTTCCTGTATCTTACTCAGTAATTCTGACCTGTTTTACACTTTTAAATAGTGCGTGATGATTACAATATATTGTTACTGGTCGGAAGATTTTAATAATTTAGATTTTCTGAATGTTTGTAGCCTACGTCTGACTACCTTTAAGGATGAATGACGACTTTTTAAATTTTTTAAAATTTCGGATTGAATATAGGTCCGCGTATGAAAAGCTCGAAAGTTAAAGGACGCATTTAAAGCGAAATGCCAAACGTATGTGCCATTACTTTATTTCACCTCTAGCACGAGGAGAACGCTTGTCTGAAATATAGTGAGACTATGAATTAAACTGAAATGATTCACTCACGTGAAATCTACCATGAGAATAAATACTTTATATTAATTAGAATTTCTCAGGAAACATTTCTCTATCCTTAAAGAATAAAGGCCAAACGCCGCCTGTAATATATATACTCGATTCATTAAGATTGACAATGCAAATTTTAATGGATTATATTTATTAGCCATAGTATATTTTAACGGTGAAATTACTTGTCAACACTCTTTCTACGTTGATTAAAGTCCTATTCATCTGTGCTGTTGTTTATATAATAAAAAAATCTTGTTTTCATTTTGTTGCATTCTTCAACAACGAAAAATGAATCACTTGTATATAATTAACTGTAGTTGAAGGATTATATATACTGTACATAATATCCTTCGAAGAAAGTAATTTTTATCCAAATCTTCGGCATGTTCATAACATTGGTTTTTCGTGCTGTCTTGTAAGATTTACTAATTATATTTGCTAAACGCAAATAGAAAAGAGCTTTCTTTTATTTTATTTCGTTCCAGTGCGCAAAATGTTGTTAATTAGCTTCCAAATACCCAAATTGGAGACATACTTAAATATCCCGTACATTATAAGACAATATACTGATAGATAGTTTATAAATTATACTGCATGATCATATACTTTAAATGAAATGTACCAAAAATAAATTTAGGGGAAAACTAGTGCAAATGTGAAACGTTCAGTCGTTCTACAAGCTTTTGACCAAGATTGTAGCATTCCAGAATATTTACAAAGGTAAGCAAATAAGCAAACAAGGACACAGAAATCGCAATCATTATACCAGTACGAAAATACGAAATAAATATATGCCTTCATGTTCTAGATACGTTTTCAAATTTTCCGGAAGTCCAAAGAAGTGCGTCCCACCAAACAAACAATTAGCCGTCCACACATCCTGTTTTTGTGGCGGCTGTGAAAATTGATCTCTATCCTCGTATATAACTGCGTCAGGATTTGGGATATCGCACTAAACGTTTGCGAGAAAACTTCTTTATACGTATTCTATGCAATAACAGGAAAAAAAACACCGAAATAAAAATTTCACCACAGTAGCACTAATTTAATTAACAACATGATCTCCACCTTTGAATTTACTATATGAATAAATTCTTAAACACGTCCGAATTTATCATTATAATAAAACCACAAACATTAGACAAGACTTCTTGCTATCAATGTAATGGCACTAAATGGGAGGCTGGTCGCGCACGGGTGGGGTTTTTAAAAAAGTTAAAAAAGTTAGGGTTGGGGTTAGGGTTAGTGTTAGGTGCCGCGAATTTGTTATTATGATAAATTCAAAATGTGCCGCGAATTTGTCATAATGATAAATTCGGACGTGTTTAAGAATTTGCTCATATAGTAAATTCAAAGGTGGAGCTTATGCTGTTAATTAAGCAAGTCATTATCAATATCGTATGTATTTATATTACAAAAGCCTATCATTCTTCATACTAATTGTAAGCTCGGCACTGAGCGCTGGTAGAAGCACATTCATTTAGCTCCAATCAAAATGAATTTGAGGGAATTAGTTAAACATTACTATTGCATGAATATATTGTTCAACAATGCTGAATTTAAAGGCAGGGTATACAGTTCGTATGTATGAACAAAGCCTTTGTTTACATTTCGGTGTTCAAAATATTGAACTTTATTCGACAACTATTTATATTTTCATGCTTCTACGATCAGGCTTTGCAAGAACATAAAATGAAATAAAAACCTAATTAAATTGTTTATATCACGGCAGGAGACTCCTATATGTGGACATTCGCAGACCGGACTGTACCACATCTACGTATCCACACTAGTACATTCATTAGATCTATAACCAGGAACAGAAGTGAACAATTATTTTATTTTTTTTATTTTTTTTATTTGCAGTAATAAATTTACGTGGTGTTTCCACAAACAAAAACAATTAAATGTATATAAATTTCCACTCGAAAATTTCCATCTACAATACCCTTCAACTATAATATTGATGCCAACAAAATCTTGATATTTTTACCTTCCTGATATAAACTATTATACTGCACTATTCCGCTTACAAATGCATTAATAAAACATCCTTCATTTTCAAGATGATTGAATTTTCAAATCCCCCGGAAATACGGAGAAATGCGCTCCAGCAAATAAACCCAATTAGCCCACAAGTTGCAAGTGCCTGTTTACATTGTTTTCAAGCAGCCACATCCGCTTTACTAATTTACTTGACATTCACTTCGTATTGTGTTCACAAAACGTACATTCTAGCAAAAGGAACCATTGCATAATCTTTTTAAAGCTTTTAAAAAAGCTTTGGAGTCTGCGGAGGACAGTGTGAACGCCTGAGCAGGCATCTTGTTATTTATATTCCACAGGAAATTAATATTATCCATAACTATATTTTGCACTCACGCTTTATATTTTGCACTCACGCTTTTTATTTATGTGCTGGTTCAAAAATCATTATTCCAAACATTTTAGTCAAAGCACAGTACCAGCCTTGGAAACCAGTAATTAATTGGATCGGATTTTCACTGTATTTTCTCGTACTACTTTTAATATGTACACACTTTTCTACATTCGTATAAGTGGACTGAAATCACTTTGTTGTTTACTATTGAGAAAGACTGAATTTCAGCAAAGGAAAGCCAACATAGACTTTACTCTTTATTGCATATTTGTTATTTGCATATTTTCCGTGTTTGCCTGTTTTAGCGCATAGGCGCACATGAAGGTTATATCACCATGTTTCGTGCACGAATGTATTTTTCTTTGATTTTAATCCCAATCGCAAAACAACATGAGGAAATAGGCGCATGAACACGAGGCCATTGTGCCAAGATTGCGAAAAAAGGTATACACTAGAATCTATTAGCAGAACCAGTGTAAAACCCCTAATTCCTGGTTGACCAGGTTCCCGCGACATGGTTTTTGAAGGGTTTTCCTATGTATTTTCATATATACAATATTAGTTTGGGAATTTAATTATATGATTTTGAACTTTATTTAGAACAACCTTGATTTCCAAAAATGGAAAATATTTTCCTTGGAGTAATTCTTCTCAGCGGTCACGTTCTCACAGTTTCAAGTGCTCCTATAGTTCCAGTACAGAACGGGTGTGCAGAAGGAGAGCCATCAGTTGGTTAGTTCATAGTTAAAGTCAACTAAAACACGATCGCAAACTCATTAATAATTCATGAGTAAATTAGCTAACCATATTGCTTTATTTTGCTTATATGATAATACTGGATACCTGGTGAAGTATATTGATCCAGTCCTAGGACTGAATCAAAATTAATTCAGTACTTGGACTCGATCAAAATTAATTCACCTCTCTTTAAGTGGTGATGTATTCGGCCGTATGAGATGTCATTTCAAATCTGCCAATTCGGACTGCATGAATTAGATAAGTTCAAGTCCTCGCATTTTGACCCAGTCTTCGGCTTTGCCTCGATCGAACTTGATCAAATTGCGCGGATTTGAAATCTAGTAATCCAGTCCTCATAGTCGGATTTGAAATATTCCATTAAATTAAAAACCCTTCATCTTTCAGTAATATTTCTTGTCATGACGGCACAATTTGTAGATCTTATTTTTTAAACTACACGTTTCAGATGACATGCAGCACGAGTTTTCTTCTCTGTTTCAGAGGTGTATTATGCATTGAGAACGCATATAAATTCAGTTAAAGCTATGTGCTCTTTTAGAGATTGACTTTTATATTCTTGAACTTTTAGGACAATAGGCCCTTTCAAGGTTTATTCCGCCATATTGCAATCTCGTTCCCCGAGCCTGCGATCCTTGGGAAGGAAACGATGGCTCTGGGATAATCCGAATCAGACCGGCCTACAGAAAACTGTATGTCGACCGAACTGCGCATGCGTTGGCAAAAGCAAAATAAATTGTTTGAAATATTTTATTGTTTCGTCTATAAAATGATTATTTTTTCGGGGTTTTGGTGGAAATGTTGATGTTCTTCATAGTGGGATACAAAAGGTGTGTTAGCGACTGAATAAGGAAAATATTGCGTGTGAAACAGGGTCAGTATAGAGCCGGCAGGAGCCGCGAAGAGTGTTGTTGTCGAAGAAAAATGTCACAATTAATTGTAATCTTGTCCATTCACCTCTGTGTCAGTTTCAAAAAGCTTTAAATGTAGAGACATTTGTGGTTCCTCCAGCATAATTTAGCCGTTTAATGTTTCTAATGGTTGAAAGAGCGCGTGGAAAGGGCAATTTAAGAACAAAAACAATTAAAATGTACTGTGTGTTAATAATTGCTACTGTAGTATTAAAATACCTGAAAAGAGTCTCAATTCTAATATTAAGTCGGTTATAAACCTTGATAATATTAAAGTTTTCAGAAGATTTGTATATCAGAGGAATAATAAAAGGAATTTAGACTTATAAAACATATCATTAAAAATATGAATATAGTGAATTCCATGTTTATATTGTGTTATCATCTCTAGAAATTAACAGTTTATAAACCAAATTCTTGTTATATTTTTTAACTGCCCTTATAGCTTTCCTTATATGTTTTAATATTTGCCAGCAGTTTCGTAGGTTAGGGATGCAACAGCACTTTTCAAATTATTGAATTATAACCAAATTTTGTGTCTGGATAGGAATTACTATTAAAGATTTACAGTTTGTAATGATAGTTGGAGCAAGTTAAGCTGCAATGTGCCTCAGTTTGCCCTACCTTGTTATTTTAAGCTGTTTAACGCCAGAATTTTTTCTCGTCAAGGGGAAAGTATTGGACTTGGTATTTGAATGGGTTAACCAGTCCATCTGCATGTCTACCTATCTTTGGTTAATTATCTCATTAGATCATTAAGCCACCCGATCATTAGTGCACCCTATTTTGTTATTTCACTGTACTTCTGGACAGGGATGGATCCAGCATGATCTGGTAGGGGGGAGTGCTCTGGTGCCGATTGCCGAGTTGTGTCGGTCATGTGTGCCGCCCGCCCATCAACTACTGTATTTGAATTGTAAGTGTTGTTCACAGTTCACTTATCATCATGTTATTACTCAAATTACTGTATCTCATTTTGTCTTTTTTGCTTTATCATGAAAAATAGCACCACACCCGCCAGTAAGTCCATCCCTGCTTCTGGACAATATTTCTTATCAATGGCCGGAAATGTACTTGACTTCATGTTGATTACTGCCATTAATTAATTAACTACTGTACTAAATAGGACATTCAAGGTTGGAGATATAATAGCAATAGAGGTTGCTATCATTGTAGCATTCAGGGGCGTCGCTAGCCCAAATTGTCAGGCATTTGGCAATTTATTGTATCACAATTGGGAAATTGTTTTCGTGGCCAGCATGATTTGAATTGGATAGGAAGGGAAAAAACATATGTGAGTATATATATAAAAAAATATATGAGTTTTTGTTGCCCCTTCTCAGAGTAGGTATGTGTTGTTTTATAGTGTAAATAACAAGTTTTGATATTGCAATCAAACTGACAGACAGGGTAGTTGTCATGACCATGGTAATAAAAATATTTCTATGGCTCGGCATTTATATTGGGCAATTTTTTATCATTCATCACAAAATTATACCTGCACCCTAGGTGGTTCCCTGCAGGGGGTCATAACCAGGGGGAAGCTGATGAAAATGAATTCTGGTATTGGTGGTTGATCACTATCATTTAATATTTTTGTGAATAGAACATTTCTTAAAAAAATTATATGAATTTATTAAAAATATTTATATGGTCTCCCAATCTGGAATTCATACTTTGTAACATTTGGATCAAAAGGTTTATGACGTTTTCTTGGACAGAATCCAATTAATACAACCTCGTACAGGGGGCAGGGCTTCTTTGAATTACTGTGTGGACAAGATTAATGAAGGGATTGCCAATTTGGCATATTGTACTACTCAATAAATTAAAATCATTAAATACTTTCTGCTACAATTAGCTGTAATATTATACTGTATATTGTGTTTCATATGACGTCATAAATTTGATGTGGGGTCAACTCTAAATCAAGACACAGTCATCAGAGTGAATTAATTTTTCACTGTATGTGTTGGCATTGTGTTTGGTGGCAAATACATGCAATTTCATATAATTTGCTCACTCCAGTACAGCATAAGCATCAATACATTTTAGGTTGACCCCCCGTCAGAACGTGCAAAATGCCATATAATAGTGAAACCCAAGAATTCATTATATGTATTAGGTGTGTGCAGACTGGAATACAAGTTAATATCACTGCCTGTGAAATTGTGGTTTATTTAGAGAATAAAGTTTTTTTGAACTCTTCTATAAATAAATTATAACAGCAAAAGATTCATATGCACCGATATAGGGAAGGGTTACATGCTACAAGTTAAAATGAGTATTACATACTCCTGCACTTGAAAAGTTTACAGTACAGTATATACATTAAATAATAAAATATATAACAGTATTAAAATCCCAAGATTGGATTTATTGAAACTAGTCATTAGCTAGTTCTTCGCAATTAAATAACACAAAGACAAATTAATAAAAGTTATTAACCATTTCTGACACAAATAGTATTTGCAAAATATAGCACATATTTGATATTATAGTCAAATAGTACAGTGTACTGACAGTACTGTATATTATGTAAAGATTAAAACTACAGAAAACCTGTACAACACAAATATGAGTAAAGTTTTCACGCTCCATTTAACTGTTGTGATATTATACCATAGAAATAATAGATATCTATTATTTCTATGTATTATACGCATTAAGTATACGTTTCTTTGCATTTTCTTTGTAGTATTTAGTATATAGCACAGCTCTGAAAAACCAAAACAATATTCGTACACTCCTAAACGGCCGCCATGTTGTATATAAAAATATACGGTTAAAAATTAATTTTTGCGAAATTGCAACATTCCATTGTATACCAGCAACCAATCATATTCATTTCTGACATGGATTATCCCAGAGCCTTCGTTTCCTTCCCAAGGATCGCAGGCTCGGGGAACGAGATTGGTTAGGTATTAGTATAAGAATTCCACTTGTGATTTCCACCTATTAATAACTCGTACGGCTAGTTGAAATCTTCATTTAAATTTCATTTAGACGTGAATGAATGCGTCTCTAACACAACATGCAACGCCAGTGCAACATGTAACAACACAGAAGGATCTTATACATGCATATGTAACTCTGGATACAGTGGTGATGGATTTTCTTGCATAGGTATGCACAGAATTAGTAATTATTGTATCTGTCGGAAGAACTAGAAACCTGGTATAATTATTAGACCAAATCTAGACCAATATCGAAAATTTCAGTGATCTGCCTTTTAGCTGGAATCAAACCTGCGACCCAACGATGCCGGTCCAGCGCTATAACGGACTGAGTTACGGAGTTACAGTTGTCAACCTCGAACCACAAGTTCATGTATAAATGCAAAATGTATCCCAATGTAAGCTGTGTTTTTTAAACAGCAGGATTTTAGGCATCTCACTTGTTATAATGACTCTTAGTTGAATGGATTTGCAAATGGAAATTTCAAGTGGATTTTTATATATTCAGTAGACCCAGCGAGGAGCATTAGCAAAAAATGCAATTTCATGCCGTACTTTTTTATCACATTAGTATTTATCCACGAGCTTCTGGTTAGAGCTTCACAACTGTTTTTTTATTAGGAATTATAGGTATATATTGGTGATACTTGCATCCCTATCAACCGACGTTTTGTTATTATTTGCACTACCAGCACTGACAATAGTATATCTATTCTTCAATTTTGTTCTTGCAACAGAGTAATAAGCGGCTAAAAATTAGGTACATGCACGAACTAGTATTTCTTTATCTATGAGCTATTTGCTTTCATCCACTTAATTAATTGTAATGTATAAATTCTATGTTTCCTATATACAGGGTGTATAAAAAAAAACTGCACAGATTTGAAATTGCTCTTAAATTCGCAAAACAGCTATTAGTATCCAGTTTTTGATGTATATAGCTTCTTTAGGTACTTATAATGTAGAAAAATGGCAAAATTTCTCAAACTCAAATTTTGTAAAACAGGGGGGGGGGTGTTTTTTCCGACAAACTAAAAATGGCTTGCGCACGAAATTTAAAAGCTTTAATCATATTTCGAGTTGATAGATGGAACATTTGCTAGGTTTTTAATTACTGTACAAATTTCAGACAATTTGCTTTAGTTTAAGCTCTTTAACCATTCATATTTCTCGACAAAATTAGCTTTTCGCATGCATAATTGATGCCTTTGCCTAATTTGCATATTGCTGACCTATGCAAATTAGGCAAATGCATTAATTAGCACGTAAATGGATGATGTTTTAAGAAAAAATGTAGGTTTGCGTGAATGGTTAAAGGGCGTAAATTGAAGCAAATTGTCTGAAAATTTGTACAGTAATTAAATACTCAACAAAATTTCCATCTGTTAACTTAAAATATGCAATGATTAAAGCTTTTAAATTTCGTGCGCAAGCCATTTTTAGTTTGTTGGAAAAAACGCACCCCCCTGGTTCACAAAATTTGAGTTCGAGAATTTTTTTTCTCCATTTTTCCACATTATAAGTACCCAAAGAAGCTGTATACATCAAAAACTGGATACTAATGGCTGTTTTGCGAATTTAAGACCAATTTCAAATCTGTGCAGTTTTTTTTTATACACCCTGTAGTATAAATTATACAGTAGCAAAATCAAGATATGCAAGTACAGAAGCGGACGTACCCGGTTGTACTCGGCAAATTTTGAGCAACTTTTTGCGTTTGGAGCAACTTTTTTCGGTTCGAGCAACTTCTAGCAACTTTTTCCTTTTTGAGCAATTTTTGAGCAACTTGTAACTAGACTTCAAACTCTACAGTATGAAATGTTTACATGTGATAGACAACTTCATTTTCTTGCTTCCCACGAGCAAAGACTCTGGGTACTTAATTTTCTGTGATATTTTTCTGATAAAATAGTTTGGAAAATCAATAAAATATGGCATTGTGCTGTAATGCTGCTTATTTGCCCTTGATTGCTGATGCAGCGAGCGAGCCTGAAGCGAGCGAGCAAATCAGCAGTTCTAATTCGTGTTGGGCTCTGAAAGTAAGATTATACTTCCGTTTCTCCGACCAGAATGCACTGCTGTTAACCGACCAGAATGCTTTGCATGCATGATGCTATAAATACGGGGAATCTCATTAGTCAGTTTATATAAGCCGGTAACGATGCAGTTCTTTTTGGTGTATTTTGTATTCGTATGGTCTGTTGGTTTCTGACTGGTCTTACACTATATATACTGAATTTGTTTATTGGAAACAAATTATAACGCTTAGAAACCGAATTTATGCGTTTGTGCTCTTTTGTCTTTTAAAATCAATATTGTATTCGCATGTCTGAATGCGTTCATTTCAAGCTTTAAAAGCGAATCAATTTCATCTCGATTGAGGCCGTTTGCTGTGACTTTGAAAAGTGCCTAGAAAACGATTTTCATTAAGCATGTCTTGGAACTGAAACACTTTTATGGGAACTAACACTTTCGAACACGCTGAGTTCAAATCCGAAAACTTCCCTCACCGTATACCCGCAGTTATCTCACAAACTGCTATTTTATCTTCGCTAATTTCACAACAAATTTTTTCATTGTTCAACGACACGGATGGGTGAAGACACACGATTGCTTAACTCAAAATGACTAGTTCCTATGAACCAGTCTCTCCATTGAACAAAAGACCGGTTTTGTTCGAATTATTTTGAAATTATAAACTTTGAAGCCACATGGATTTGGAATGCTATAAAGATCGAATGCAGTATATTCGAAGTACGATTTTATGATGCACATTATATAAAAATTATATTATTATTCTCAAATATTTATCAGTTTATATATCCTAAATTCAAGCAGATTTGTGGCTCTCTGTTTGTATAATTAGTTTTCTTCGTCTAATTTTTCCTCCATCTTTCGCTTTTGAATATAAACCCTCCTTCATGCCTGATATATATATATTTTTTGTTATCTCCATCCTTCACTAAAATCAAAATATAATTCTGTTCCAGCTTGTTCAGAAAATATTCAGTCTTTCATAACCGGAGTTCTGTTTGACATGTAAAATCGTCAAGCTGTACCCTAGTAAAATCCTTATTTAACTGGCTGACTATTACAGTAGTCAAAAGTTCATAAATGAATACATGCCAGAATTACTAATTAACTGCCCTCATTCCAACCATTGGTCTCTAACTCATCCATTAAAAACTTAACAGAATAGTACGATGATATTAGAAAAGTGTGAAAATGCCAACCTTACCCAGTACCTAACTTTCTGTATGCAAGAAAGTTAGATTACATTAATTTTTTAATTTTAAAAAATTCCAATGGCCAACATACATTCTACTGGAGAAAATGTTCCCCCACCTCTTGCCATAAAATCTCCATAGCCCCCAGTTTTAGTATTTTGCCCATCCAAAAGAGACAAATACAGCATGCTTTGTTATTTTTCTCTGTCCAACACCTGACAATTTTAATTACTTGTCAAGTGTATTGTAAGGTTAAGTGAATAATAAAAAGTAGCTTGATCAAGCCACTTTTTATTATTCACTTAACCTTACAGTACCCTTGACATGATATTCTATACTTGCTCCATATAATTGGACTTTGGTTCTGAGCAAAATGTAAAAAGACAATTACCAGTAATCAGTATTAACTTACTACATCCCTACTATTTACCTTAGTTGTGGAGCAGTTGTGCTGTCACTAATACAGCAGAATGTGGTTTCAAATGACAGTCATTTTATGGCAATGATATTCCAGTAAGACAATGGTTGTTTAAGTTCTTTGAATGATTGCATGGCGATAAAATATAATTGTTTTTGTTTGCGGAAACACCACGTAAATTTATTACTGCAAAGCTTTCGATCCGTAAGCCCGGATCTTCATCAGTGCTAATAATATAATGGTTGTTTGTTTCTGTTTTAGTATTAGATCGAAAAGGTGGTTGCAGGTATTCAGATCCTGGAGTGCTGTGAAATGGCCTTAACCTTGGGCAATTAAGTAATATGAGTGGTGTGATAGGAAATTTTTTGATTCATTGTGATTGACTATAAATAAAAGTAGAATGGTGAGAATAATGATGATGATGCTAGTGAAATACAAGTTGTGATGATACTGGTGATGCACAATGATGTACATACCAATTGTAATGAGACATAAAAAATAAAGAGATTGGCAGCAATGAATGTGTATGACTTCATCAATTGTGCTGGTGAGAAGGAAGAACCTGCATGGGTGCATTCTTGTATAATATTGTGCGATATTGCCATGGTGTGGGTGAATGCCAATATATTGCCACCTAGATGGAGTCCCATTTCATTTTGTGTTCAAAACTATAAGGTTATGCTCTCATCAGCTCCAATCATAACTGGGAAAGTTGGTTTCAACCCTGCTAGCTGGTTTTGAAACTATGTGCACACATATAAGTATGCATTTTTTCAACTCATGAATTATATTGTTTGCACAATAAATCTGTTGATTATTTCATCTAGAAACAACCAGTGAATGTGTTCATGCACTCTGTGCCAAGTGAAAGTGACATATAATTCATGCATAATATGGTGATCTTTTTTTCGCAATGTAAAAAATGAAATTTACTTACTGATAAAATTCAGTGTAACCATATTTATTAAGCCTCTATGTCTCTCTGTTATGCCCTACCTCCATGGGAAAGAAGTAATTATAGTATTCTCAGCAAGTGGAATAATTGACCATCATTATGGAAATTATGAGCCAAAGATATTTGAAAACACAGTATGATATGTCAATCTTGGTGCTCAACTATCAGTGTATTATTTGTAAAAAGGGTAGCAGTCATGCACAATGGTAACAATAACATTAGTGGGGTGAATCTGGTTGAAACAGAGCATTTAATCTCCTGATACAAAGCATGTTTTCTTGGGGTTGTAGCAAAGGTCTTTCATGAATTCTAAGACAGCCATGTAATGAGCCAATTGCGGAATGCGCAAAGCATCATGATAGTTTAGTTACACAGCAAAATTTTTCAACATGGCCCTTTTACTTTTCGAATGAGGGAAGGTGCTAAACACATGAGAATTGCAGGAAAACTTTTATCATTTTCGCGTTGATTAAAGTTTTGACTAAATCTGTACGGCTTGTTTCATATTTCTACTGCGTCTTGGACTTCTACGAGTGAGTGTGGTTGAAATATTGAACATGGCGTACAAAGTCACTGATGTGGGGAAGGGGTTCGATTCGTAGTAGTCGGAAATTTTTTTTTGAATATTTCACGACATAAAGGTGAGTACTGCATAAAATTATTTTCGAGGTAAGGAACACGTTGTAACTTATTGTTTTCCCAAAAATTTCAACGATCGGTTAAATTCTAGCGACTCGAGAGACAAAAATGTTTGCACATTTGACCGTCCCAAAACAACAGATGTTTGATCAAACTTTCGTTTTACAAATCAAAACATTGAGGTTGTTCAGCGCATAAAATAAGAACAGTTGCTGTTTGAAATACTGATCTTTCACATTTCAAAGGTTTTCAAAGATTTAAAAAGTACTTTTAAGTACTATTCACTGCTGTTCAAGTGTCTTATTGGAGTTTTTAACTACAACATATTTATGCGAGTCAAATTTAAAGCGACCTTGCTTGTTACGAGTATATTTTGGAAAGTTTAAAGCAGTTTGGTTTGCTGTTTATAAATATGGAAGAAGGAATACAGTGGACAAGAAATCTCAGTGGTATTTACCCATGCATTATCAATATTAAAGGAACATTTGATAACTGACTGCTCAAGTAAACTTGGAAAATCACGAAATGCTCACAAGCATATAAATGAGTATGGCTCAACTGCTCAAAGATAAAGTGGTTACCCAGGTAATATTCAGGGCTAATGTTTTGAAAGGTACAGAAACGTTTTTCCTGTTTAAAAGTGTTTGTACATGCCTCCATGAAAAAAGCACACTATGGAGTCTATGACTATGTTCACCTAGGACACTGGTAAAATATATTGCGCAAGTTCCACTTGTACAGGTAGTCGCTGTAAACATGTAGCTGCCCTGCTATTTCAAATTTTGGACTATATCCAACTTGACTTATTAAACTGAAGTTTCAGATGATTTAACATGTACACATCTTACTAATGAGAAACTTGATACTGCAGTGCTTTTCGACCAAGTAAAAATAAGGAACTAAGGCAACTTTCAAGACATTGAACATTGCAAGAAAAAGCATTGCACAGCAAACTACAACAACCCGGCATCTGCTTTTGCTAAACATGTAAATGTTGAAGACTTAAGAAAATTTGTAGACCGGTTTGAAAACTGTTGGCACTTGTGATTATTTGCAGGGCCTTTTAGTATCCAATAATTGTGAACCTTTCCAATATCAAGAATTTGTTGAGAAATTGCCTTCCAAAAGGGCATTCAATGATGCAAACCTATTCGCAAATCAAATGTACAATATCAAAATTCGAACATCTATACTGGAACAAATTACTGTTCCTCGCAGCAGTGTGCAAACATTTGCCTTTGCAGCAGTGTGTAAACATTTGCTTTCTCCAGGGTATATACACCAGATACACCCAAAAAACAAATGGTTGACAATGAATGCAATACTAGAGGTCAGTCACAGAGCAAACTTTGGTTTCATGAATGACGAGGTTGTTTACTGTAACTGGCTCACATTTCGGTACAGCGATGAAACAAAGAGAACATGTTTTCCTCACATCACTTTTTTGCAATATCCTTTTTCCAGCAAGTAATGTAAAGCATGTCAAGGGGGGGGGGCACAGTAATGAGCAGATTGCCATTGAAAAACATTTGGATCAAATAATTTTGATGAACTGATAATGACTGCATGTGGAATGACTGCATGTGTTCAGTGTGGGTTAATATTTGTTAACACAGAAGCTCCATGGCCTGGTGCAATCCAGACTGCTTGTTACAAAATTATGCAGAACCAACAACATTAGGTGAGGTGGAGTGCTCATTTTCAAAAATGCAGACTGACTGCTAAATGATGTTGGCATTTCAATTTGTTGTTCTGTACATGCAATCAATAATTACACGAGTATTTGCGTAGGTTTTTTTTGAAAGGCTGTGGCATAGTTTGTTGTATATAATCACGTGATGCCCAGATGGGTAGGGCTCCTAACTTGTGATAGAGAAACACTAACCAAGTAGCCCATATATTGGAAAGATGTGCTGTGAAATGCCAATTCTGTGAGCAATATGTCAACCCCCATCAGACCACAACATAGTAGGTGACATTGATCTTTTTCGCCCCAGCTTTTTTGATTCTGCAATCTGCCGAGTATTCTACATTGTTACTCGAACCAGCATAAGTTAAGAAATTACATGCTGGTTGCAGAAAGTCAAAGAAAACTTTAAATGTTGCATAATTTTGAAAACCTGAATAGAATTTAAAATTTGTGTCACTGGCAAGTACATGTTCTATTCGCAGTACATACTGTTCGTATTTAGATGATAACTCATAATATTTTCTTTGTAAAGCCGCATTGTTCAGTTTTTAATCTTTCATTGGTTGACTCTTGTGTATCAATGCTAGTCGTTTGTTGTTCAGACTGGGTTGTTCAGTCTCACTAGCTGTCTACAATAATATATGTTCCCTGCCTTCGCTACTGTTTACAGTTTGTCATGATATTTTAACGAGAGTTGGCAATGCACTAAAAGATTTCTCAGTGTAAGGAACACACTTTGTGGCTTTTTTATAAAAGGTTCCCTTTGTATTCTCAATAAATTCAGCCATATTTCTCACAGGAAATTTATGGAAGGATAATTCCGTATTTTTAACACTGTCGCTTCGACAAAGTGGCACACAACAGGTCGTTTCCCTGTACATTTTACCATTAGGCACTTTTTCCGTGTCACTTGCCATATTTATCCAAACAAACAGCAAATCAAACGGCTCGGAACTTTCCAAAATATACTCGAACAAGCGAGGTTGCTTCAAATTTGACTCGCATAAATATGTTGTAGTTAAAAAACTCCAATAAGACACCTGAACAGCAGTGAATAGTTTTTAAATCTTTGAAAACTTTTGAAATGTGAAAACTCGGTATTTCAAACAGTAACTATTTTGATTTTTCGCGCCAAACAACCTCAATGTTTTGTGGTTGTGAAACGAACGTTTGATCAAAATAGTGTTGTTTTGGGACGGTCAAGTGTGCAAACATTTTGGTCTCTCGAGTCGCTAGAATTAAACCGATCGTTAAAACTGTTAGGCAAATAATAGGTTACAACGTCTTCCTTACCTCGAAAATAATTTAATGCAGTACTCACCTTCATGTAGTGAAATATTCAAAAATTTGTTCCTGCCTACTACGAATCGAACTCCTGCCCCGCTTCAGTGGCTTTGTACGCTATGTTAAATATTTCAACCACATTCGCTCGTAGAAGTCCAACACGCAGTAGAAATATGAAACAAGCCGTACAGATTTAGTCAAAACTTTAATCAAAGCGAAAATGATAAAAGTTTTCTTGCAATTCTCATGTGTTTAGCACCTTCCCTTGTTCGAAAAGTAAAAGCGCCATGTTGAAAAATTCTGCTGTGTAACTAAACTACCATGATGCTTTGCTCATACCGCAATTGGCTCATTGCTGGTGTTGCCAATTGCATTGAACCAAAGCTATTAGACAGGGTACAATTACACCTTTTTTCCAGGATATTTATTATATACTATAAGACACAACTGACAAATGAAGTATTTCAGAAAAATATTTACCCTAAAATTATCAGTGACTTGTTGCCATGACTAAAATTATCAAATTTCATAAATCATGAACTAATGTAACTGCAAATGTAAACAAATAGGTGAACACACACCCAGTACTGACTGTTATTTGCCTTTAGACTCCTAAGTCTGGTTTTTGCTTACATTTATATATCAGATTCCTAATAAATTTATTATTTGATACATGTCCTTCAGGACTTCAAGATCATTGGATATTATTTCTCATGATTGGTACCCCCGCCTTCACCCCCTTCTTCCAGACAATGAGAAATAAACACCCCAAATATAAATATGAAATAAACTCACACACAAAGGTTTCAAGATACTGTGTATAATTTCATTCACAACTGTATTTTAAACTACATACACACTGTTATTTTCGGGGTGTTATTTTAACACCACTTTGAAGGAATTCTAGAGGGGTAATACGGGAGTTAAAAATTTGAGCTCTTTTAACTCCATAACTGGAGTTAAAATAATACCCTTTGAGGGGTTACAGGCATTCGCAAGCTAATCAGTATTCAAAAGTAACACCACGTAAGGGGGGTTAGTGAATCTAACTCCATTTGAGGGGTTACTGGCGTCAAGAGCAAGTCTCACATGATTACATATGGCGTTCAAGTTGATATTTTATAAACAGTTCTGTGAATTTTCCTGTTATATACGAGGAATGAAAGCTTTAAGAATCAAATTATGGATGAAGAACATTTCGAAGGTTAGTTTATCACTTTATCTACCGGTTGTTTGTAGCCCATTTAGCTTAAACGGCGGATATAAGTCAAATTTTCATTCGTTTTGTGAATAACTGAATACAAGTTTTTTAAAAACCTTAAAAATGTTGTTGTACATAAGTGTTCTTTTCAGATTGAAAAAATATTTTGATTGTTCCAATGAATACACAGACTTGCTTAATTGATATTCTGGACTTATCCACCGTTTTATAGACTAAACGCGCTGCGAACAACCGGCCCCTGGGGTCGGCTGTTTAATAGGTGCATCAAAGGCATTTAGCTAAGCTTAAACGGTGGACAGGCAAAAAAATTATAATACATTCTCATTCATCTTGTAAATAATTAAACTTCATCAACTAAATGTGCAGTTCTATGCATAGTTGTTATGTTTAAACAGAGAATATTAGTTTGATTGTAGTCATAAATTTGTTTGATATTTTTTTTTACTTATCCACTGTTCAGGCTATAAACGCCTTTGATACAACCGGCCCCTGAAACAGTAGTTTACAACTTAATTTTTGCCTTGCATGTTCAGTTCCAATTGGACCAATTGGTTCATCACATGGCATTTAGAAGTAATATATTAATCATATTACTATAAGAAAAATCATCAAATGTCTTTACAACTTTGATATTAATAGAGTATGACTTAACCCATTAAGCGCCAGCACTCTCCCCTTGATGAGTAAAATTGTCTGGCGTTACACAGAGTAAAACACTAAAGTAGGGTGCATCAGGGTGCAATGCGACTCAGTGGGTTAACTAGACACATAGGCAGATAGGCTTGTTAAAACCCATTAAGCGCCAGCACTCTCCCCATGATGAGTATAATCGTCTGGCGTTAGATAGAGTAAAATACTAAAGTAGGTACATCAGGGTGCAATGCGACTCAATGGGTTAATGAACAATTTAGTAAGTGAATAGGCAATTCCGGCTTTTAGTTTATGCATGCAGGGGATGATGGGAAGTAAAGTATAATATTGCTGTTTATGCTGAAAAATTTCATTAAAAACTGCTGAAACAACTATTTGAGATACACAATTAGATATTTCACTATTTACAAATATAAGCTGTCACTCTGTGTTTCACTGCCGCCAGTTTTTTTTATTTTTTCAGCATAATCAGTGATATGATACCTTACTCCCGTCAACCTCTGCACGCATAAACTAAAAGCTGGAATTGCCTATTCCAACAAGTGTGATAGAGCATCAGATGGTGCTGGTATACTGAGTACTGACAGTTATCAAAATGAGAAAATGATTTATATGCTTTCCAAGATGTATTACCGGTCATTATTTATGGCAAACTGAAAAATAATACTTGCTTTAGGTGTGGTGGCCAAAAAATCTTGCATGCAGAGGTGGGGTAAAAAAATAACCTTACTTTAATCACACACAATACAATATAATATATACTACCATCAGAGTTTAATATGTGATTATTCTAATTTTTTAATAAAATATTGCTTTCCAAAATGTTGACAGAAACACCTCCCTCAACCCACCCGTAAAGGGTCATTTTTATATTCATTTACACACAAAATCTCCAAAGACTCCAATTACCAGACAAAATATTATACTGCCTATATATACAGTAGGGGCTGTTTATATGGTGCAACTGCAAGCCAACTCCAGCTAGGGTACTCAAGTTGGCCAGTTTTGGCAAAATCCTGCCTTTGTAACTGTTATTTCTTACTAAAGTTCACCTTGTGCATATATGGGCAAAGAGCGGGCCCATCTATAGCTAAGCGAGATCCCGCCTCTTTAGCCCGAGATCTTGCCTCAAGAAAAGTGACCTTAAGTCTGTACACTAGATAGCCCCTAACCCCGGGCAACCAGCCTCGCCTCCATATTAACATGCCCTTATTACATATCTCAAAAAGTATATGTAGAGTCTGTTAAATTTTCAGGATTTAATTTTTGGGCATCTACACTTGATACTGTACAATAATATTTATATCCAGTATGTGCTTGTAAACCATATGTGGACAATTCAGGTAGCAAATCATGAAATATGCCCCTTGTGAATCTGGAGAATCATTCCAATGGTTATAGTTCATAATATGTTCAGCTCAAACATTGTTCTGAGTCTTTGGCAACTAGTTGTTTTTCTTTATACTAGCAGATCATATAAATGGATAAAATAATCATGGATAAAATAAGAGAAATCCATTTACCCGTTTTACAGATTAATTTAATTGTTTATATAATCATACTTGGAAATCAGATGAATATCTTTATCTTCACGTTGTATAACAGCAATTTTTTCTCATTAATTTACAGTAACATCATTTTCTAAATTCAGATATTTTCACATGGGACATATACTTTAGTATCGTTGTATTGTTTACAAATTAAAATATTAAATTGTTCATGAACTTCAAGAATTCCTTGGGAATTCTTAAGGATTTCCTTTGAAATTCCGTGATAATACATGTATTATAGTTATCTAAATATAGTAAGGAAATGTTCAAGGAATTTCAGAGGAAATTTTAGAATTTTGAAGTTGCAATCATGGGTGAGCACACGTTTTGTGAAACTGTTTAAAACATAAAATTACATTTTAATTAATAAAGAAATGCAAGAATGTGAAAGAAACCAAATTATATACAGTGAAACTTTAAAGTGGGAAAGAGATACGGTGGTGAAATACGGTTAGTGTTCTAAAATACTGAAATATATGCTGTACAGGTTTCATATCAGTGCATGGTTAATATATGTGACTAGCTTTGTTTATGGGACTAGCATTACACTATCTTGTGAAAACTGAAAAGGGAATACAGCGTTGAATACAAACTATAAAAACCCATTCATATTTCAATTTTACAAGTAGACAAATTTTAAGCCTTTAGATAACTATAATTCTTTATATAGTACCTTACTATTGCAGGGGTAACCCATATAATAAGGCATGACTGTTAATGTGCTTTAATTACTCCACAGGAAATAAGGGATAAGGGATATTGGTAAACCAGTATTACCAATCAGTCCTATTCCCTTTTAATTATAATGGCCACTGTGGTCAAAGCACCCTATAATAATTATTATTTACTCTCTAACAGCAGAGGGCAATTTTGTACCTTGATGAGTAATACACAATTGTCATACAAAATACTAAACTGTTTCATTACATATTTTATGTCTGAACCTTTGACATTGCAACAAAACATGCAGGTTTGGGTGAGGTAAAAAATTTTTTTGGCATTTCACCGGTGGGGTAGCTAGAAATTTTGTTTTGAAAAAGGTGGGGTATTGATTTTTCCGGCTTCATTATACTTTCCCTTTGGCCCCCACCCCTACCATAAATAATGACCAGTCCCTAATACTCAAATATTTGATAGCAAGAAAATCCAAAGAATTATGAGAAATACATCAGTTTAATTTTCAAGCAGCTTCTGCAATAACTAAAACATACACTTAACAAAACTTTCCAATACTTTTACTCATCATTGCGGAATAATTCAGTGAGACATTGTTACCCATTAAGTAGCAAGAGTTTGTCATGCATTTGTAAATTCATTGAGCCTTAGACCACAATTAGCCATTTCCGAATCGACAATCCGCATAACATCTATGGATTGTTTGGAGGGACAAAACAAAGTGGGAAGAAACTTTATGAGTTAAAATTGGTGCAAGAAAGTTTGAAAGATGCCTCATTATCTCTAAACAAATTTCCTAAAAGTTGTTTACACTATTGGATGTATTGGTTCTGTGTCTTATGACTGGCGATGTCTATTGCACTGTCCCTCCAAACAATCCACACATGTATGCTTTGCAGTCTCAATTGGAAAATGGCTGATGCTCTATGATTATTTACTACTTTGTCTAATGCTGGACATTACAGTATATTCCTCATCAAAGGTAAACCTTTTCAACTTTCAACCAGAGTGTATGCCAACACATAAAGGTTATACCTATAGATCATGCAACACAGTTGTTTCATTGTGACTACTTCACTCTGCTTTGTTTTTAAACCAAATGGAAAGCCTTGTACATAGGCCTTTTAGGCTTATGGCTTAATGTGTTAATTAGCCTTTATGTGGCGACCCCTTCCTCTAAAGGAGAGGGTTCACTGCATGTATGCAAAATAATGCCATATAGTTTTTAGGGTATCAACTCTTTAAATGCCTAACTCTCAACTCTTTTTTGATTTTTTTTCTGCTGTCGGATTTCCATCAGCTGGTCATCATCTGGAATGGTAACCTCATAACCCTGGAAATGGCTATTAAAACAGATGGTATCTAGTGGCTGCATCACAAACTGGATTGCTGCAAGATTTTTGGCAACAACTACAATTAAATTGCTAATCTTCCATGTCATCATCATCATAACCACTATGTTGATGGCATTGCATCTGTATTTATGTACCGGTACATAATTTTTATTCTGTCTAAAAGTTGAAAGCCAGGGGCCGGTTGTATCAAGGATATTTAGCTCAACTATCAAACAAATCCATGAACTATAGACTACAATCAAACTAATATTTTCTGTCCAAACATAACAACCATGCATTGAACTACACATTTCGTTGATAAAATTGAAGTTCAATTTTTTACAAAATGAATAGGAATGTTTTGAAATTTGTGCTTATCCACCGTTTAAGCTAAACGCCTTTGAAACAACCGGCTCCTGGTTATCCTAACCCATTGAGTGGCGATGCACCCTGATGCACCCTACTTTAGTATTTTACTCTGCCTAACGCCAGACGATTTTACTCGTCAAGGGGAGAGCGCTGGCGCTTAATGGGTTAACTGGCCTATCTGCCCATATGTCTAGTTAACCTATTCAGTGGCGATGCTCCCTGATGCACCCTACTTTAGCATTTTACTCTGTCTAACGCCAGACGATTTTACTCGTCAAAGGGAGAGCGCTGGCGCTTAATGGCCGGGTTAACTAGCTAGCCTATCTGCCCATGTGTCTAGTTAACCCATTGAGTGGCGATGCTCCCTGATGCACCCTACTTTAGTATTTTACTCTGTCTAACGCCAGACGATTTTACTCATCAAGGGGAGAGCGCTGGCGCTTAATGGGTTAATATAAGCAAAATCTTGTTTTATCAAATTATCCATTGTTAGATGGCATGCAAAATAACAACACAGCATTGCCAAGAATTTGTATTCTTGTTGGAATTTCCTATATTGAGCACTTACTATATTTCACTCTGTCTAACAATTTGGAACTAATTTGATAAAGGAACATGGCAATAATGCCTCATAAAGGCCACATGCATTATATTGTTTTGGTTCAGTTTTTTATACACTATGCATGGATAGACTTTAATTGGCAAAAGTACAATGGTGACAGTTTTGTAAATAAGTTAATATTGAGGAAGATAATTGTATAATGTTTTTATAGATATTTTCAACGTTAAATTTTATTAAAGTTAAAATATAAACTGGTTTTTGATATTCATACCTCGTATAGTATATTCACAATATTCCGAGGACTATAGTTGTTGTACAGGTATTTTCATCGTTTGCAATTTGTCAATTACTGGTAACTTGTTTTAGTCTTTCAGAAAGCAATGATATCTCAGAACACAAGACTTTATGTGACAATTTCGATATATTTTTATTGCAAATGAAACAAAAATATCAAGCAAACGTCGATTGTATCCGTGCATGTGATTCATTGACTTTTAATACAGTAATAGTATTAAAGTTATATACTTCCGTGTATGTGCATGTGCATTTATGGATAGCGTGTTACAATAGCGTGGTCGTACTGTAATTCCTTCGCAGTTGCCAGTTGCTATGCAACCAACACATCGATATTTTAATATATTGATCCTCAAAGGAAATGTTTTTTAAAAGACAATAGCATAAACTAAGATATAAATGGACCATTTCGCAAGGTAAGTTTCTGACATTCGAAGGAAGAAATAACTTTTTAACCGCTGAAACGGAGTTAGATTTATTTAACTCCTTAAAAAGTGTTATATTTTAACACCCAATGAGTGTTATTTTAACTCCAAAACTGGGGTTAAATTTTAACACCTTAATTGGTGTTATTTGTAACCCCTAAAAAAGGATTATTTTAGACTAAACGTCGTAACCCCTCTTTTTGGTGTTAAAATAACACCCCGAAATAACAGTGTGTACTTGTACCCGAAGAAAAAATCTTGCATATAGTATTAATTTATTGCCATACAAGAAACCTATGACGTTTCGACCTCTATTTATTATTCAGGAGTATATAACGTCAACAAAATAATAGAGGGCTATTAGCTTTGCTCTCTTTAACAGCTAATTACGACTTAGCTGCATGCTGAGTTTCGCGGTTTAGCCGTGAGTCTTAAATTAATTAGGGTTTGAGTAAACGTCTGGTCTTACGGAAAGGTGACAAATCTCAAATCTCTTCTTTTTTGCGGCTAAGGTGAAATTTAAGATTTTAAATATAGTATTATGCATAACGATTTTAATCTCTGCAGAACTATTTTTTCTTTCCTAATATAATTATATTGGCATGATTGGATTTCAACTGCATGGACTTTTAACCATGACCTTGGACAGTATAATTGAGTATATATATATATATATATATATATATATATATATATATATATATATATATATATATATATATATATATATATATATATA
>CACRXK020002708.1:0-41094 GCA_902702795.2 Paramuricea clavata
TTTTTGTATCTGCGAAGCAGATATATATGCTATCGCAAACGTACAGTACTGCAAACGTACCGTACCGTATGTTAACAGATAGCCATTCAGCGACGAGCTTATATAATTTAAGACAATTTAAGCCAATCAGCGATTCGTTTACATCAATTGTTTACATCGTGCCCGCATCTAACCTGCGAACGGGCATACTTTAGCCTCGTCAGGCCTCGTGTATAAATCGTGTTTATTCTTTCAAAAATATCTTGATATTTTTATCAATTTATCTTGAATTGAAGTTATTTATCAACATGGAATCTTATCCTCATCTGGTAAGTAGTCAAATACCACATATTATATATTTAAATACCAAATTTGTGCAAATATATGTCCCACATATTTTATAATACATGAGTTCGCCAGTTCGGCAAATATTTACTATACTATCTATAGTTAATATTGCCGTATCTTCGGCGTAGAGTTTACATGGAATGCACTCTGGAATTTTTTATTAATATATTACACTGTATAAAATATTGGATATTTTCGAGGATATTTTAAGCCATTTGTCAACATAGTTCACAAAAAGATTTATACAGTATTAAAAACAATCCTTCTGTGACTTATGTAATATTTTAAACAGTGAAAACATTCTCAGGAGATATTGAATTAAATCCTGGTCCTGTATTTCTGTATATTGACTCCGTAACTCTGTTCAAAACAACAGTCCAACTATATATAGCTGTCATCAAATGTAGTGTTAGAGCAAAGGTTGAAGATGTTATCAGTTAAAATACTTATACTGTTATACATTTTGGTTTTACACATTAGAGTTAATTAAACAAAATTTTTATAAACACTTTCAAATAAAAGAATCCTCACCCTCCCAAACCTCATTACATTGTCATTTTGCTTTCTAACATAAATATTTTTCTTTAGAGATTAATACAAGAATGAAGAATAAATGTACTGGATATTGGCTGGATAATTTTGTAAGAAAAACAAACTTGCAAGACAATCTTACCTAAATTCATTAGTATGGAAAATAATTTAACAGCTACAATGAATAATCATATATTATATGGTGGATTTGATCAATGGCACACAATATACAAAACTAAATTTGTGATACCTTCTACTCAAACCGATAATCTCCCACAACACGATTGTTTTTGCATGAATGTGCTGTACGTGTTAAACCGAACAGTGTGGTATATCATTTACTGTGCACAGAACTGGAATTTAATTATATACTTCACTCATGACCTTCAAAACATTCTCAATTATTCAGTAGTCTTCGACATGTTCACCAAATATTTTGTGTATGTTACTCAACAGTTAACATTGGCAAGTGTAAACAACAAGTGACATAACTTTTGCTTCATATGATTACAATAAAGTTTTGAAAATTTGATGAGTATGGATTGAATTGACAGGTGACAGTTTACTAAATAGCCTGCTGTATAGACACTTTGAATATTGTTTGCATGAAATTTTTATTTCCTGACTGCATAATTATCTGTTACAATCATAATCACATTATAAAGTTAGTTAAATTTTCTCGGTGCGGGGATGGGGGTAGCATTTGCCCTGCTGCACTCCCCGCTGTGTACAGCCCTGTTTTAAATCTTATCTGCCATTATAATAAGTGATGAAATATATCAATTGTCCCATGCCATCTTCATTATTCAGTTTCTTTCAAGAAAATACAAAATGTGAATCAAGTTTTTTCGCAGATACATGTACGCGTCGCGTACCTATTTTTATTTTATTATTCGTTCTTCACATGAGCAGTTATATAGCCTAAAACGTCAATAAACACAGGTTAAATGGAAACCCATTGTGCGGACTCATAAAATCGCTTTTCCCAATTGCCATTTTGGTTTAATGTTATACATAGCATCTTGTACTAAACGAATCTAACTTGCTTTGTTGTCTAGATGGCTAAACAAAGTAAATATTTTGCGTTTTATGTCAATTTATTCCGTAACTGTGCGTATTTATTTAAATATATTTTGAATATTCGTGTTAATGTAGGTATATCAAGTTATGACTATCAAGTTTGTGTTGTGCTTTATCTATGTAGCATAAAATTATCGTTGCTTATGTATTGTAACCTTGTCCGCAACACGTGCGAAAGTCATAGTTTTGTATCAAATATAGAAAGAAAGCTATCGCCATTAAGCCGTATTATTTACGACCAGCGGGAGTCCGCATTGTCGATTATAATTAGTTGCGCAAGACGCAAGTCAATACAAATGCAACAATTTCACGTTGTATTTCATATTATAAAGTTGTAGTTTCATATTTTATTTATAAGAAATAATCAAGACGATGTTGGTGTACAATATAAACATGAAATCATGGGTATTCATCGCATTTGTATGGACTTGCAGTCTTGCGCAACTAATTATAATCGACAATGCGGACTCCCGCTGGTCGTAAATAATACGGCTTAATGGCGATAGCTTTCTTTCTATATTTGATACAAACTATGACTTTCGCCCGTTTTGCGGACAAGGTTACAATACATAAGCAACGATAATTTTATGCTAAATAGATAAAGCACAACACAAACTTGATAGTCATAACTTGGTATACCTACATTAACACGAATATTCAAAATATATTTAAATAAATATGCACAGTTACGGAATAAATTGACATAAAACGCAAAATATTTACTTTGTTTAGCCATCTAGACAACAAAGCAAGTTAGATTCGTTTAGTACAAGATGCTATGTACAACATTAACCCAAAATGGCAATTGGGGAAAGCGATTTTATGAGTCCGCACAATGGGTTTCCATTTAACCTGTGTTTATTGACGTTTAAGGCTATATAACTGCTCATGTGAAGAACGAATAATAAAATAAAAATCAGTAAGAAATGCACCAGGTCAAAATCTATAACATTAAACCATGACAGGTTAAACCTAACCTTGTTTACTTTTTAAAAATCGCGCCCAACTTGGTATACCCATATTTCGACCTTGGCTGAAACTTGACCCATGCATTAATCTACCTGAGAAAGATTTCGCGACAAGAAGTTAGAGAAAACAACCACTGTACTAAACACCTATACTGGTGAACTGATCGTTCCAGTTGGTTGCCTTACCATGCAAGTTGAATACTTAGATCAATCATGTCTATTGCCATTCCATGTAGTCCAGACTAAGGGCCCAGTGTTAATGGGTCGAGATTGGCTTCACAAGCTTCGCCTCAACTGGAAAACCATAAAGTTGTTGAAATCCTGGGAACTTTCAAATCTGCCAAAGCAAGGATAACCCTCAAAGAAGGTAGTCAACCACAGTTTCGCAAAGCTCGTCAGGTCCCATATTCCTTACGACCGAAAGTGGAGGAAGAACTGAAGAGACTTCAGAGCGAAGGTATTTTGTCGAATGTAGAGTGGAGGGATTGGGTGACACCGATTGTACCAGTGCCGAAACAAGATGGTTCAGTCCGTATTTGTGGTGACTTCAAAGGTACTATTAACCCAACACTACAAGCAGAACAGTATCCTCTGCGTCGAATCGAAGATATCTTTGCCCATTTAGCTGCATGGTGGGAAAAAGTTTTCCAAGATCGACCTCCGCCAAGCTTACCATCAGATTGAGCTGGAGGAAGAATCCAAGAAGTACCTTACAATTAATACGTCCATGGGCTTGTTTCAATACAATCGATTGGTGTTTGGTATTATCTCGGCTCCCGCCAATTGGCAGCGTACCATGGATCAGACTCTGGAAGGAACTTCTGGTATTAGTTGTATCCTAGATGATATGATTGTGACGGGTAAAAGCGACGCAGAGCATATGGCTAACCTGGAGAAGGTCCTTCGACGGCTGCACCACCATGGGTTAAGAGCCAATAAATCGAAGTGTGAGTTATTCAAAGAAAAGATCACGTTCTGTGGCCACGACATTAATAGCGAAGGCCTGCACAAGACCACCGACAAGACAGCTGCAATGGTGAATGCCCCTCGCCCCCAGAGTGTTGCAGAGGTACGCTCCTTCCTGGGATTGGTGAATAATTACCACAAATACCTGCCAAACCTTGCTACAATCCTGCATCCATTGAACCAAATGCTGGAAAGTAACTACCAATGGAACTGGACAGATCAATGCGAGGAAGCCTTTTGCAAAGTTAATTTAAAGCAATGGTTGTTTCAGATCTGGTGCTTACACATTATGATCCTAACCTTCCCTTACAACTGGCTTGTGCTGCTTCACCTGTAGGAATTGGAGCGGTACTGTCCCATGTCATGGCAGACGGCACAGGGCTACAGATAGCGTTTGCATCGAGATCCCTGTCGAAGGCGGAGCGCAACTACGCACCGATAGATAAAGAAGCGCTGGGTACAGTGTGAGGAGTCAAGAAATTCCACAATTACCTTTTCGGTAGGAACTTTACCTTACTGACTGATCATGAGCCTCTCACTTCAATCTTTCATCCCAGCAAAAGCCTTCCTGTTGTCACTGCTGCTAGATTACAACGCTACGCTTTGTTCCTGGCGGGTTTTGACTATACAATTAGATACAAGAACACTAAGTTACACGGGAATGCGGATGGTTTGTCTCGAAGAAGAGCCAGATCCAGTGGGCCTCTTCTATGCTACGCAGTTTGAGCGTTTGCCAGTCACAGCAGAACAGGTCAAACGAGAAACACAGAGAGATCCTCTATTGGTGAAGGTCCATGAGTTGGTTATGAAAGGATGGTCCACTCCACAAGATGAAGCGATGCTTGGACACAGAGCAGTCATTCCTGCAAAGTTGAACACGTAATCAAGTGTTAACCGAGCTTCACGAAGGTCATCTCGGTATTGTTAAAATGAAGTCTCTGGCGCGAAGTTACATCTGGTGGCCCAAAATTGATAAGGACATCGAGCACCTAGCCAAGAGCTGCCCTGGTGGCTACGTACCAGGCATAACGCGCTCAAACGGGACCCCTTTCGTACGAGATAAAAGTTGGTCCAAATCGAATTTGGCGACGTCACATCGACCAGCTTCGAGCCTCGAGTGTGAATGACCAGAGTGATGATACGGCTGAACCTCATCCAGAGCTCAGAGAGACTGGCCAGAATATTGCAGAGCCGGATATCGAACTAGCCACGAATCCACCAGTAGTGCAACAACAAGAAGCCGGTAGGGCTACAACAGGATCTGAACAACGCTACCCAACTAGATCACACCAACCACCCAAGAGGTGGGGTCTTAACTGTTTGATCCGAAAGCTGTTTAAGAAAACTACATAGAGAACTGCTTTATTACTTACTGTTATGGTTAGCATAATTGTTCGAACACGATAGTGAACTCATGAACAATATTTTATGATACATTCCTTAAGAGGAGAAATGGTGTTAGATATATAGATATAGACGGACAGCGGTGATACGCACAGGCATGCGCATTAGATATGTAGATCGGCCATGCTTATGTATTATTCATATTTTGTTAAAAGTATAATCTAAATACACGACAACTGATACTACCAATCTTTCGAAGAGGCTTGACGCTTATTTTTCCAAATTTGGCCAAATCAAAGAGATATCTCAGCACTTCAAGCGAAATTAGAATTCCGAGGTCGGCTGTGGCCGAGATCCAGTTTTTGACCTTTTCAACGTATTCACACCAAAATGAGAAGGCGAACATTTCTGTTTTCACACATACGATAATCAGGAAACCACCACACGAAGATAAATGGTAATTGTTTATTTCAGATTTTACAATATTTATATATTTTAACCGTTGAAAATATTACCGGTATCTTAGCCTTGAGGGTATCCGTGCTAGCAGTACACATAGTATTCTATTACAACCATCACAATCATGCTCAGTCTAATTAAGGATTGGGGATAATGGTGATCCACGCCACCTGAACTTGTCTTTCCCACAAACCCAGCGGGATTGCTTCCCTAACACCCAATAACCTCAAAAACACCCCAATCTCACCCCAAACTCCCACTTTACATGGGTAAATCAATCAGGACAAATCAGACTACTGTCGTGTCCATATAGCAGCAGTAGAAAAAGCGCAAACAAATCGTTTAAGTTTGTGAATATCGTTCCATGGTTCTGTGACATCGGCAACACGAGAAGACGAAAGACGTGCATAATAGTGGCGTGGCGACTTTGGTTCCACAGTGAGAGGATAAACAATGATCGAACAACGGCTGACAGAGAAACTCCACAAAAGGTTTACAAGATTGATGGTTGCGGAAATATCTCCGGGGCGGGCGATCCGAATCATAGGACTGATTCTGACAAGAACCTTTATAATGATGAGCAAATTCAAAAACCGGTATGTGCATGCTCTCGTACCCAACGCACAACGTCTATCGATTGAATGGCCAAAGACTGCTCCTTCGTGATGACCTCCCAATATTCAACATTGGGATGCAGCTCACCAGGTCAAAACGAATCATTGGGTCACGAAAAACAAGTCCTCAAGAGCAAGTGCATGAGAAAAGTGAGCAAAATTGGAAATGAAAATTTTTAACTCCCCCTCATTTTTAGTGTGCATGGAGGTTACCCTGAGGTATTAACATATCTGTCCATTTTAGATTTTGCAAACGCTTTGTTGCCATGGTAACTGCCATTGACCACGCCAGCCATGGGCTCGTGTTTTGAGCCAATTTTTTACCCTCTCGAAGGCCAACTACAACAGCCTACTACTTACTGACATTAAAATCAATTGTAACAAAAATTCGTTCGTTTGTACATCCATCCCAATACTTTGAAATGATAGCAGTTTATGTGGAATTTGTTTTACGCAAAATAAAATATATGCACCTTCACTAGGAGCTCTTGCGGTCAAATTACAAAACAACAAAATCTAGCGCATTTTTTTTGCGAATTTCTCGAGAAGTACGCTGTTCCAAGAAACGAAAACACCACAATAACTTGTACGAATTTTACTCTTTTGAAATATAGTAAAATAATTTTGGGGAAAGAAATACTCTAGCCACGGCGCTAAAATATATTTAAGGTAAATTTCAAAACACGTGAAATTTTTGGAATTTGAAGCAGAATTAATAACTTGTAAGAAGCGTCAATAAAATGAAAGCTTTTGTTTAAAATTACCGCATTAGTTCGGCTTCGTTGTTGGAAAAGGCGGTGTACATTTCAAGCTAGCGATTGCAACAGAAACCCCATCGACACACAGCTTACCTTACATGATTTGGAGTCTAATGCAACATGGATTGATTGCTCAGTATTTCACGTATGGTCTGGACTTCTTGCTTTTGCCCCAAACTACATTCACAGACGTCAATTGTTGTGAGTTTGCAGGTTATACCACATTCATATGTTGACGACATTTTCCACAGATAGCGCCTACAATTTCACTTCGGCAACACTAAGTTTTGGCGTCCATTTTGAAAAAGTCGATTTGACTTCGACTGATGTAGGAAATGCAATCGATACAGATGAACAATCCATAATATGTTACTTTATAGACCAAAAAACAAGTACAAGTGTGTAAAATATAATAAATTATCCAGCTCAAATAGCAACCCAATATCGTTTTTAATCCATATAAAATCGCATCAAAAGTGTACTTAAAATCCCAAGCAGTTCCTGGAAAAACCGGAAGTTAACAAAACCGACAACCGGAAATGAATTCATTCAAAACATTTTTGAGTTTATTTCCAATTTCCATAGTGAACAGCAGCCCCTAAACATGGAAAGCTGTACGTTTTCTAATCTCTTAAGAGACGGCACCTCGTGCAAAGGAGTAAAGGTACTGCTGAAAGAATGCAACAAAGACACCACAAGACATTTGCAGACGTATGGCGTCGGAAAAAGTAGCAATGTCTGTAATGAGATGGATCTGATATTATGTCGCGCAGGTAAACAAATCTTACGTGGGAAGATGTTTTAATTTTTCGTTGCACAGAAAGAGAACAATTACGTTATATTGATTTATCAATAATCAAATAGTGTTGATATCCGAGTTTATTGCAGCATTTCGACAAAGTAATTCTTCATATTCATTGATCCTGCCGGCTTACTTGCATTTAAGATTAGTTAAGTTAACGATGATAACTTACTTGCAGATTGGGTGTAGGTTTTGTTATGTTTGCTTTTAAATTTATTATAATGTTCTGAACGATCTTATTAAGAAAGGTCTGGCAAGTTTTATGATACATGCATATCCTTTGCATGAATTGAAACCTATTGTTTTGAATTACGCTCTTAAACTGTAGGTTTGTTTGATGTGGGCTTCGAGGAAGCGTCCGCGTATGCTGTTTGTAAGTATCACCGCGACTCTCTTGGGATATTTTGGAGAGGAAGAAGGAAAAATTGCCAAGTACCGACCAGCCTGGCCCAACATAGGAATGCAGTTAGAGGTGATCGAGGATTGCGGAAGGATCAATCGAAGCACATCATGGAGGAAACAGGACAAATCATCCCAGTAGGATCTGGTTAGATCGATATATGTATTTATAGCATATTTTGATTCAATAACATATAGAGAAAAAACCTATTGTTCTCTTCCCTTCCTTGTTCTTTGTGAGATTTTGCTTAATTTAATGTTTTTATTAATGCGTATTCTTGTTCCATTCTTTCCGTTTAAATTATTCTTCCTTCTTTCCAAAGATTAAAGCAATTGTTTTCTTACCGTCTTAGCTGTGTGTAGAGAGTGCAGGAAGTTTTTTGGAGAACAAGAGAGAAAGGTTGATACACAGGTAGCATGTGCCAACAAGATACCTAAATAACATTTTTCATAGAGAGTATCTACAATAGTAAATACTTTTTAATTTATTGCTTCCCTTTCTTGTAGAATCCTGCTGATCGTCAGAGTAAATTAATAGGAAAACAGAGACTTACCGCAGCTGCCATGCTTTCAACAACACCGAGAAAGCCTGATCTCTCTTGGGTGGACGTGGAACACAGTCCAGTTAATGACAGCGACGAAGAGGTTGCGATTCAAAACCAAAAGACTGAGAAAATTGAAACTATAAACAAGTTGCTCTCTTTGGATGGCCACCCGCCGATAAAACGCACTCTTAATGCCAGGTGGACAGATGCCACACCCAAAACAACGAAGTACTATGTATCTAAAATGGAAGAAATTGTTAGCACTGCCCTTGAGATAGTTGCACCTAATGACGCAGGCTTGCTCTGGCGAGCCCTAAAAGACTCACCAGGGATTAACCTACGCTATAACGAGACCACTGCAGATTCATCGCTGTTATATGCCATGGTAGAAAGTTACAATCAGGCAACGCACTCAAGTACACGGAAAAATATATTAAGCATAATAGCAGACAAGCTCTCATTCCGCGATCTAGAGAAGCTGATACCAGGGATTTCTCGGCATCATTTTACAGCAGCTCGTCGACATGCTGCCCAATTTGGAGCAAGCTCCCTTTCAATACAAATTGGATCACAATCTACTATACTGAGACAACGTATAGATCCAAACCAGGTTGAGCACTTTATCGAGTTTATAACTAGCCAAAATATCATTCAAGATTTGCCGTTTGGAAGACGAAAATTGCGTCTCTCTTCAGGGGAGGAAATAGACATTCCTAATGTCATCAGATTATTAATTCCATCGCGACTAATTGATCAGTACCTTAGATTTTGCCTAGAAACTAACTTCAATCCACTTGGAAAGAGAACTTTGTTCAAGATTATCTCGGAGAGTTGTGGAGCGTCTGTACGAAAATGCTTGCGTGGTTTGGATAACTTTTTAGCTGAGGGAACCAAGGCCTTCGATGAACTAAAATCCATTGTGGACAAGATCCCCCGTGACCAACTAACCGATAAACAAGCGACGGAGCTGAAAGAAGCACTAGTGGACTCCAAACAGTACTTAAAGGGAGATTATAATGTAAGGACAATCATTTCATGTAACAATCACTCAGGATATAAAATAATGTTTTTTACTTTGCAGGTACACGTTTCATTTGACTCCACAGTTGCGGATCATTGTATACCGTTTGCAATGAGTGACGAAAAAGACAAGAAGTACAAAGCAAAGTGCGACCACGAACATAACCAAACATGTGACAGATGCTCAAAGCTACATAAGGTGCGTAAACGTTGATAGAAAGAAATCTAATTGAAGAATATTCTTGTGATAAAAATGTTTGTCATCTTGTGTTGACATGCACGCACTTTAAGCAAACTAAGTGATATGGGCACATCGTCTTTTTATTTTGTTAGGTTGTTGAAGACGTTAGTACTCATGTATTGCGTGCCAAATTTAACAATAATGATGATAAAGATGAAGCACTTTTCCTGGTACAGAATGCGCAGAAAGCTATATTGTCATGGAAGGCTCACCAACTTAGAACAATTAATCAGGATCGCGCCAGGCTTGACGTACTTGCATTGATAGATTCAGAAGATGTTCTGATTGTTCAAGACTTTGCGATGAAATTTATGCCCAGTCAGTACCGTGAGGCGCAAAGTGATTTTTTTGGAAAGCATGGGATATCATGGCATTTATTCGTTTGTTACAGGAAGGTCAATGGTAAGCTGGAATCACAAACGTTTATACATGTTCTTGAAACTGGTATCCAAGAGTCCCTAACAGTTATACTCATTATGGAACATGTACTTAGAACTTTGAAAAAAACAACATCCCAAGATCTCCCGTGCATTTTTCAGGCAAGATAATGCAGGCTGTTATCATTCTGCACTAGTTATCTTGTCGATGGGCGTAGTGTCACAGCAAAGTGGAATACAAGTCGCACAGGTAGATTTTAGTGATCCACAGGGGGGAAAGGGTGCCTGTGATAGAAAGGCAGCCCAGATAAAAGCACGTGTAAAGAGCTATGTCAACGAAGGTCACTCAGTTACAAATGCAAAAGAATTGAAAAATGCAATAGAATAAAGAGGAGGGATCAGTGGTGTTAGGGTTGCAGTGGTAAAGGTGAATAGCAACAATCTCAAAGATTCCGAAAAGTACAAGCTGGAAGGCATCAGTAGCCTAAACAACTTCACGTTCATCAACAGCGGGTTTACGGCGTTTCGTGCTTATAACATGGGGGCTGGAAGATTCTTCTCCTGGAGCTCGTTTAATTCAGGTAACAATCCTTGGAAAAAAAGTTTCAAGTGAAAAATAATAATCTGTCATTCAGTGTACATACTGTGCATTGGTAATAACTTCCTGTTTTTGAATTTTATTACAGTGCCAAAGACTGGTGATTACGTATGGTTTTTTGAAGAAACTGGTGTTGGCGATTTTGTAGAGGTCTTCCAAAGAGTACGAAAGGTGAAGTAGGCTGCGGTACTTAATGAAGAATTACCATGACTGAATATTTGGATAAGAACAGTAAATTTGGCTATTATATTTACAATAGTATGAAAACAAGTGCATTCCACCAGATTTTGCATTTACTTCCCTGAATCTAGCGATAAAACATTAATAGTTTTTAATATCGTTTGATATCATTTTATATTTACGACGGCAATTAGAAAATTGTTTTTTGCATCGCACATGCATGTTTGTAAATTTTATGTTGATAGTTGTTGAACATGACATTGAAAACTGAGTACTTACTTTGTTTATGTAGCCTGCCGTCACAGATGAAAGCGAAGAAAAGTCGGATGATGAGATCAGTAGTAACTCAAGCTCGTCAAATTGTGACAGCACTGCTCATCTGAGCTGCAACGACCCTGTCGATAGTAAATCTTCAAGAATGTTCGCATGTTCTGAACAAAGTTGCACTAAGACCTTTGTCAGATATTCAGCTTTGGTAAAACACTGCGATCTTGGAGCTCATACAAGAGCCCTCGAAAGAATAACTATTTACGACAGAGCAAAACTGAGCTACGCTCAGCATCTCCAGGAAGGGCAAGTGAGAGAGCGGCCAAGCATAGCCGTCTCCAGTTCAACTACAGTAAATCGTGAGTCGCATGTGTTACCTATGGGCTGGGCGCTCAAACAAAGCTCGAATAAAGCGCGATTTAGCAAAAAACAAAAAGAATTTCTTGATGAAAAATTTAACATTGGTGAAAGAACAGGAAAAAAGAGTAATGGTGAGGACGTTGCCACAACAGATGAGACGAGTATGCAGACCAGATGGTAGCAGGCTCTTTTATGTAAACGAATTCTTAACACCACAACAAATCTCCTCTTACTTCTCACGGATGGTGGCGAAAAGAAAGAAAATCGTAGAATATGAAAATGCTGCAGAAGAAGAAGCTGAAACTTTACAGACCGTAACTTCTCAAATCACAGTTGCTTTAAATGCAGAATATGAGGAAGAGCAATGCGCTTGCTACGAAGATGATCCTATCGTCTTACCCACCATGAGCAAGGAAAAACTGCGCAAGTAAAAAATGGCCGTCCTAAAAAACTATGCTCTTAACTATGGAATCACAGGGATTTTTGGAAGGAAGAAAGAACCCTATGTCGAAGCGCTTTACAGTTACATTCGCGAAAATCCATCTTTGTAACATGGACTCATACTCGGACAGTAGTTATATCTACCATACAGTAGGATGCGTGGATTCATTCTAAACGTTCTTAACCTGCTTTTATTCCATTTTGTATTGTATTCTAGACAAAACATACATCTTATGCTACTCGAGGGTGTTCGAGAATCGAAATTCAATCCATATCCGGTTATCGGTTTTGTTATTTCCAGTATTTCTAGGCACGTTGAGATTATATAAGAACGTTTTTGATACGATTTTTAAATGGTTTTAAAATATTTCAGGTAGCTATTTGGCTGGATATTTTGTTCTACACACTTGAACTTGTTTCAAACTTTGGTCCATAAAGTAGCATATTATGGATCGTACATCAGTCAAAACGGCTTTTTCCAAAATGGACGCTGAAATGAAGTGAAGTTGTTGGTTCCATATGTGGACTGTATCGTCAACATATGAATGTGGTATAACCTGCAAACTAACAACAATCGCTGTCCGCCAAAGGTAGCTCAAGGCAAAAGCTAGAAGTCAAGTGAATAAATAAAATACCGAGCGAAAAAATCCATGTTGCACTGGACTCCAAATCATATAAGGTAAGCTGTGTGTCGATGGGGTTTCTGTTGCAATCGCTGGCTTGAAATGTACACTGCCTTTTCCAGCAAGGACGCCGAACTAATGCGGTAATTTTAAACAAAAGCTTTCATTTTATTGACGCTTCTTACAAACTATTAATTCTGCTTCAAACCCCAAAAATTTCACGTATTTTGAAATTTACCCTTAAATATATTTTAGCGCTGTGGCTAGGTATTTCTTTCCCCCAAATTATTTTACTATATTTCAAAAGAGTAAAATTCGTACAAGTTATTGTTGTGTTTTCGTTTCTTGGAACAGCGTACTTCTCGAGAAATTCGCAAAAGAATTGCGCTAGATTTTGTTGTTTTGTAATTTGACCGCAAGAGCTCCTAGTGAAGGTGCATATATTTTATTTTTCTTATTTTGAATTTTTCTTTTCGGATCTAAAGATAGGTAAACATTTACAGAAGAGACATATTAACATTTGTATAAAGAGTTGTCATTGTGCCATGTCGCATTTGAATATCAAGTGCAAATATCAACTCAAACTTACTTGTTAAAATGTAATCTGGCTTGAAATGGAACTCGCAAACATATTGCTCGCCTCGATACGTTTCTTTAACTCTGGCGTCAATTCCCTTGTTTGCAATATTAGTTGAAGCCATTCTTCTCTTGCTTTTGTCTTCAATGCAACAGTATGTTTGCTATCATCATCGCGTGTAGCCGGTATATTGAACAAAGAAAACCCGGTTTTTTGGCTTGTTGGACAGCCAAAAAAGGTGCAACTACGCCCAGGCATGTATTTAAAACTTAAATTTCAATATATAATTCAAACAGCGCCAGAACAGAGTGATTTTCTCGAAGAGATTGTAAAACCGATTTGTGTCACTGTATATAGCTATTAAAATATCGACATGTTGAGTGATGAACAGTTCGCATCACGTGACACTTATAAACAATGAACAATAACATGTTTGTCACGTGACCCAGCTAGCCTAACCATCTAGGTCTATTAACCATGCTTAAGGATAGACCTGACCTTTGTGGTACTGTTTGAGGCAGTAAATCCAAGTAATAATTTAGTGTTAACTTATTTATAATTTAAAATATAAAATAAGTTTATGAATGGATCGCCTTGTTTTCAATCTTCCCAAGCTAATTGCTCCAGTAACCGTACTCTACTAGTACCCTTCATAGCACCTACGACCACTGTGGCAGCTTGATATTGAACATGCTCAACCAGAGCAACCATCCCAAAGAACATCGGCATATTCCATCACCGATCTAATAAGAGACTTGTACAATTTTGATAAAGTTTCTCTATCTAACTTAAACTTAAAACTTTTTAAAAGATTAAGTTTTTTAGAAGCTTCCTCAGAAATATTGAGTATATGTGCTCCCCAAGAAAAATTTGAAGATAGGGTAACCCCTAAATGCTTATGATTACTAACAATTTGAATCGGCTCGTTTGTAAAGTATGACGTTGGATGTGCTGGTTTAAACATTTTAGCTGAAAATGTGACAGATTTGGTTTTACCTGGATTTATAGTAACATGCCAGTCATGTCCATTCATTAATGCATTGCAAATCATTGTTAAAGGACATTGGCAACGGATTTTTTTATTTTCTATTTTTGTTCGCATTGTTCATCTTAATAAGGATATGTATTTTATTTGGGATGAAAATTATTCGATTCGGAGTAAAAAGCAAACAAAATTGGTCTAATTATGCATACTGTCCGCCATCTTGAAGAAATTCCCGATATGCTAATTTATGCTGAAATGCCTTTCTGACGTCATTGGCAGGGGAACGGATTATACGATGTATGAGGCCCTTTTAAATAACTATAGTTTACATACTGTTTTTTTCTAAGTTATTTGAGGAAATTGCATAAAAATGACATAGCAACCTTGATTATGTCTATAAATTTCCATAATAAGTGTTCTTTCGCTTTGTGGAAGATATGCGACGAGTATTTACGCCTTTAGTGTAGGCGCGCGCGCGCCGAACATCGTGCAACAATGTAATGTAATATATCGTGCAACAATGTAATATATAGTTGACACAAATTTTTTAAAATCACGTTGTAAACCACATTATTTTTTGTCCATTTTTTCTGGGCGAGGGTAGGTAGGAAATGATGCTTCAGTTTGCTAAAAAAACATAAAAATCAAAACATAAATGGACTATGTTATAATCTATACTTTTCCATTATAATCTATACTTTTCCACTATTGCATTTGTGTATTAAATACGCACCACGAAGGTCAAAGTCAAGCAATGTATTGCCCTGTGTACGGCTGCAATAGTGATAGTGAACTGAAGACAAATAGAAATGTTAACTTCTTTCGTTTTCCTTGCGGCAAAACACTTAAGCAGAAGAGCCGTAGAGCCGCCTTGGTATAATTTTGCAAACGAAAGCATTCAAGCCGTCACCTTGTACAAAAATTTGCTCGCTTCATTTTGCCGAGGAGGCATATGAACCCTTGCATTCTCCTCAATTTTTCGAAAGCATTGGATACACATAGAAAATGAGTTTGCATTTAAAGCCCAATACTTTCACCAACGCTTGACAAGCCTACGATCAGCGCTAGCTTTTCTAACCTAAAGTATCTGCAGACTGCATTGTTACAATTGAAGAGAACTAGGAGACAAACCGATAGGAGACAAGTAGACAATGTCAAAAGGTATTAAACTTGAAAGATACATTTCACAATAGCTTTAATCAATTCTGCTTCTTCTATATCCTTATTTCACTTCATTGTTTCACAGTTTAGAATCCTGAAGAGTGGTTAAATTAAAGTCGGTTGCGAGTAATCTAAGCGGTAAAGAAACAGACCTTCGCATAGACTCGGATGTAGTTTGCGAGGAAGTAATCATAGCCTGTTCAGATCTTTCTTTTACGCTCCACGATTAAAATCAAAATACACTCAGACCTCGCTGAAACACACAAGTAAATCACACACAGTCAAAACACAGGCATACATAACAACAGAATCGTCGTGCTTTGGACAGTTATTTGATACTGCAAACTTTAATAAGTGTAGAAGGGGAAGCAACGACGCAGAATGTAAACAAACAGCCAAACAGGCAGACCTAAACCAAATCGCAAGAGCTGAATATGACTGTAAATGCAACTCTAACAATTTTAGAGGCCAATCTTACGTTAAACATTGTAGAACTACCTTCTACACCACAAACGACATCATTAGAAAATTCTGACCAAAGTAAAACTAATACCATAACTATAAACCCACAGCTTACTAAACCAACATTGACCGCTTCCTTCAGCATTTGTGACTAAAGCATCGTACTCATAGTACTCTAAAGCCTTTTCGTGGCAGCAAAAGCTTTCGATTGTCTTTGTTTGCAAGGTGCAGTGGCCACACTTGCACCAACTGAGCGATTTAAGACGCCAGCTATTCTCAGCCTCGAATACTTCATCAAAGTCGTCGTCTGAGGATGACTCGCTCTCGGAATCGCTTTCTGCCCCACTACTACCTCTATTTTCGTTTAAAACAGGTTCAAACTGATACAGTAAAACTTCACCTAACTGATTCTCGTGAATTTCTTCCATAGAAAGCCTAGAACCAGCGAAAATTCTTCACAAAATTTAAAACTAATCAAAAGCTATAGTAGCGACAACGTAATTGTTTTGCTTCTCCCCTGCCAATGACGTCAGAGGTCTCAAATGACATGAAAGATAATTTTCCAAAATGTGCTTTCAAAATGGCGGGCGATTTTCCATAATTAGACCAAATTCATTCGCTCTTTACTACAAATTGAGATATTTTCATCGAAAATGAAATACATATCCTGACTAAGAAAATTATGGAGAACAAAACAAGACAATAAAAAAGTCCATCGCCGATGTCCTTTAAGTCTGCAGAAATATCTATATCGTCAACTCAGGGATTATTCTAAGAAAATTTTATCAATGCACAAAAGCGCAATAAATGGTAAAATTTACGTAAATATGACGTTGTTTTAGAAAAGCTCTTACTGCCCTGCATGAGTACATGTGCTGATTCTTTTACCTATTTGACTAATTCTATGTGGCCAAATTATGCAATAATACACATGTACTGTTTCCATACTGACATTGTGGGTATAGTGTATGTATACTTGCTTTTGGCAACAATAAAATTGTCGAGGCTACTTTGTTTTTGGGTTTAACTACTATAAATGTACTCCACATACCACAACAGACCATCACAAGTGAAACTTCATGTGAAAAGAAATTAATGTATTGAATACATAGCGTCATAACTTTACATATTGTAAGACGGTTATTATATTATTATAAAAGGTTGGGCTTACGAACGTACTCGAGGAATAAAGTTGTAAAATGTAAATATATTGATCAATACAGCAGGAAATATCTTAAACAAACTTTAGAATACTTCTCAATAGAGAACATGTTAGAATACTTCTCAATAGAGTGCTTTTAAATACAATAACACCTGTCAGCCTTGAACCATTGGTCGACTAAATGTTTGTGATTTAGGCATAATTGTTATTTATTAATATTAGTAATATAGTTACGTAAACCAACATCGTAGCTGATTGGTTAGTTGTAAATCCTTAGCAACAGGAAAGCAACTGCACAGGCTGTCAAAATACAATAGATTGGGAATGATGGCAAAAAAGCAGTCAAAGCTTGATTTTATATGAAATGTTAATGAAGCAAAGAACCAGCAGCTCAAGTGTACATGACAAATGATAGTTCAAATTCACAATTGCTACACAAGCAGTCAGATAAATTGAGCGAACTCAATTCATCAACTTTAAGCTCAACAGTTTCAGGTGACAGTAATTCTGAGGCTGAACATGAACACACATCTCAAAGTGACTGTGTTCTCAGCAAAACTACATCAAAACAAATTGAAGTGGTGCCTACTAAATCTGAAGAGAGAAAAAGAATAAGATGCAAAGCTTGCAATGAAAATTCGGATGTTGTTAAAAGGTTTTTCTACAGAGGTCGAATTCCCCCCATCTGCACAGGAACAGAAGCCCGTACTGGAACAATAGCCACCCATCTCAGAAGCGAAACTCATAAAGAGTCTGTTAAGTTAAATAGAATCAAGGGGTTATCTTCGTCTGAAAAAAATACAAGCAATACCCTTATTCAAGATAGCAAATGCACAAACACACCTTCTCGCCAATCGAATCGGTAAATTGATAATTCAGGTGTATAACCATGCAAAAAATTTGTCAATTTTCACCTTTTCTTGGCCATCAAGAGTCGTAACTAGTGAAATTGCTCACACTTTCGATTATAACAATCCTTTTGAAGAGTATGACGCATCAGTATTTGATTTACAATACGTCACACCAGCAAGTCATCAGCAACTTTTGAAAATTATCGTGCTGGCCGACTTACCAAGATTTAAAGAAGAAATTGATGATTGTCTGGCAGCGTCCTTCTGTTGTGATGCTTCAATGGATTGTACTAAAAAAGATAACGAGTTCATGTTGTTATAGGTTATTAACAAGTATGGAAACGAATTACTTCGTTATGTTGGTCTTGGCCATGTTAAAAAGAGGTGCCAAGGGTCATTTAGAAACATTGAAGGAAGGTGCAACTGATACAATTGGTTTAAAAAAAGTGTTGACCATTTCCAACCATATGACAATGGATGGGGAAAACAAGAATGTTGGTGAGCATAATGGGCTGTGGAAATTGATTGATGATGAAAGAACCAAAGAAGAAGTTACCTTTCAAATGTTGAAGTCAGTCTGTGCAGTTCACTCTTCTGCATTAGCGTACCATGATCTGTGTAAGGACGTATCAGAGGTAAATACTCTAATACGAAAAGTTTCTGGCATCTCCTTGTTTTTCCATGCGTCAGCAGTTCGTACGGCAGAGCTTGAAAAGTATGCTAAAAGAGCAAGACATCAGCAAGAGAGCAAGACCGTTCGTCATTTTATCAGTGAAAAACAATCGTGTGTGAAGGATTCACCTAAGGCTGACAGGCAAGCATGGTTTCAGAAAGTTTTTCAACGTGATTATACGGATGAAAGTGATGTAGAAGATGCAAACAATGTGACAAAACAGAAAAAAATTGAATCATGAATTTTAGTTTTACATACTTTTCAATTACGTGACAGGTGACATTCACAAAACATTAATATGGTTCAAATTCAGAACATAAAACTGTAGTGAATTTACATAAGTTTTTGCCTATTAAGCTTTTTGCTAAATGATATGTAAAGGAACCGTTGCTGTTGTATGCTTAAGAGCGACTGTCTACAAAAATCAAACAAAATGAGAAATATGTGGCAAGGCTCAAAATTTTAAATTCGCTCTACTTTTGAATATAAGTTGACTATGGTGAAGTGAGAAACGTTATGTGGTTAGTTTTTAAAAATACTCTTTTGTTTATGGAAAAAGGAAAAAAAATGTTTCAGCTGTGTCGCAATCGAACTTGTTTACTTAATCCTGGTATCCAAACCCTAAATCCAAATAGCCTGTGGTCATGGCCTTGTGGTCATGGCCTTGAAAGACAATCAGCGATCAAGTTGTCTTGTCCTTTTATGTGTTGTATGTGCATGTTGTATTCCGATAATATCAAGCTCCATCGCAACAAACGTTGATTCTTGTCCTTCATTCGGTGGATGAAAACCAGTGGATTGTGATCACTGAATACTTCGATAGGAACTCCGGCTGAAGAAACATACACGTCAAAATGTTGAAGGGCGAGGATAAGGGCAAGACATTCTTTTTCAGCTGTGGAATAATTGCGTTGATGGTGGTTAAACTTGCAGGAAAAATAAGCTACCGGATGGTCGATTCCATCGTTGTCCTCTTGTAATAATACTGCTCCGGCAGCGATGTCACTTGCATCTACAGCTAGTTTAAAGGGGCGGCTGAAATCTGGGGCTGACAAAACAGGAGAACTTTGCAACAATGCTTTAAGTCGGTTGAAGGATGATTGACAATGTTCTGTCCATATAAATTTAATGTTTTTTCGCAGTAGCTCGGTTAGGGGTTGAGTAACAGTAGAGAAATTTGGGCAAAACTTTCGGTAGTAACCTGCCATGCCGAGGAAACACATGACCTGTTTCTTTGTGGAAGGTTGTGGAAACGCACAAATGGCTTCGATTTTTGCACTAATAGGTTTTACTTTACCTTGCCCAACGATATGTCCCAAGTAGGTCACATGGCCACATCCAAATTCGCTTTTCACGAGGTTAATTGTTAGGCTAGCTTCGCGTAACCGTTGAAAAAACTTTCACATAATCTCGAGGTGTGTTTCCCAGGTGTTGCTATAGATGATCACATCATCAATATAAGCTTCGCATCCATCAATATCGGCGATGAGGCGATTGATGAGGTGCTGGAACGTTGCTGGTGCATTCTTCATACCAAAAGGCATAACTTTATACTGGTACAAACCATACGGGGTAGCAAAAGCCGAGATTTCTTTCGCCCGTTCACTCAAAGGAATCTGCCAAAAACCTTTTAATAGGTCAAAGCAATCGTCCATTCGCAGAATAGGGAACGTGTCCGTTTTTGTGAGGTGGTTTACCTTTCAATAATCTGTACACATGCGATAACTTCCGTCGGGCTTCGGAACTAGAATGCAGGGTGAACTCCAGCTGCTCTGACTAGGCTCTATCAAGTCGTTCTCGAGAAGATATCGTACTTCGTTGTTCAGGGATTCTTGTTTGGAGGGGTTTAAGTGATATGGGTGTTGTTTAACTGGTACTGCATCACCAACATCTACGTCGTGTGAGATCATAGTCGTCCGAGTTGGTACGTCAGGAAATAAATCAGAATACTCTCGCACAAGTTCTTGTACATCATCTTGTTGACTTTGCTCAAGGTGCGTCAGTTTGTAATCCATTTGCCGAAGAATGTCAGAGTTGCTCAGTTTAGTTGTTTCAGATAAGTTAAAAAGTTCCAGCTCTTCAGCTGTATGATTATCATTACTACCTGAACTAACTGCATTAATCACTTTCTTTCTTTCGTGATAAGGCTTTAACATATTTACATGGCAAAGCTGTTTATTCTTGCGTCTATCGGGCGTGACTATTACATAATTTAAATCATTCTCTTTCTTTTCTACGAGGTAGGGGCCAAAATACCTAGCATACAAGGGTGTTCCAGGGACCGGAAGAAAGGCAAGTACTTTGTCGCCGGTTTGAAAACTTCGTGTTACGGTAGTTTTGTCATACTTTTCCTTCATGCATTTTTGTGCCGACTTAAGATTTTCTCTAGCCAAATCGCATGCTTTTGTGAGTTTCGTACGGAAATCTTAAACATATTCTAAAAGATTTAAAGAACTGTCGTCGTCGACAAGCAACTTCTCCTTCAGGAGTTTGAGTGGTCCCCTAACGGTATGTCCGAAAACAAGCTCAACAGAGTAAAGCAGAGTAAAGCCTAAAGATTCTTGAACTGAATCGCGTGCAGCAAATAAAAGTAAATGAATTCCTTCGTTCCAACTTCTCTCAGTGTCCTGGCAATACATCAGAATCATGTTTTTCAATGTTTGGTGAAATCGCTCTAGTGCTCCTTGACTTTCTGGATGATAAGCGCTCGATCTAAACTGTTTGATGCCTAGTTCCTGCATTACTTGCTGAAATAAGCCCGACATAAAATTCGATCCTTGGTCTGACTGAATGGATTTTGGAAGTCCAAATAAAGTAAAAAATTTTGTAAGCGCTTGAACAATAGTTTTCGCCTTAATATTGCTTAAAGGTATAGCTTCTGGAAATCGAGTTGAAACACACATAATGGTTAGGAGATATTGGTTTCCTTTTCGAGTTTAAGGCAGTGGTCCGACACAATCAATCATGACTCTACTAAACGGTTCTTCAAGAGCCGGAATTGCTTTTAATGGTGCTTTAGGAATTACTTGGTTTGGTTTTCCAACAATTTGGCATGTGTGACAAGTTTTGCAAAATTGAACGACGTCCTGTCGAACCCCAGGCCAATAGAAATGGGTAGTGACTTTTTGTAACGTTTTGTTTATTCCCAAATGACCCGAAAGTGGAGTGTCATGCGCCAAACTAAGAATTTCGGATTGATAAGACTTCGGAATTATAATTTGATATCGAAAAGCCCATTCATCATCGGCAGAAACATCAGGGGGTCGCCATTTCCTCATTAACACTCCGTTTTTAATAAAATAGCACACAGGACCGCCTGTGGCATCCATCTTGTCTGAAGACTTTTGGTAAATCACAGAAATCTCAGGATCATTTTGTTGCTCTCTAATAAGGCTAGATTTTGAAAAACTACTTTGATTATCATTTGCATCCGAATTTTCAAATACTTTTGAAAGAAAAGTGTCAGACATGTCAATTTCATCTGCTCACACATTATCTATCTCATGATCTTGCCGTTTTTTCATGGCTCTAGTAACCGCACATGAAGGATATAAATCTGGAATAACTTGTTCAACCGGATCAGGCTGTTGAGAAAGACATGGTTTGTTTGTTAAAATTGGGTTAACTGTAACTTTATCGCTGGCTAAATCGTTTCCTAATAACAAATGTATCCCATCAAAAGGTAAAGACTCAATCACGCCTAAGGAAACATCGCCTGTCACCAAGTCAGACTGCAATTTTAGATTGTGTAATGGAATTGAACGATAGTCTTTGGAGTTAACGCCGCGTATCAAAACATTTTTGCCCGAATACGAATTTGTAGAAAATGGTAATGTTTTGGTTAGTATCGACGATTGTGAAGCACCCGTATCTCGCAATATCTTGATTGGTAAATAAACATTTGATTGGTCATTTGAGAGTGATACAGAACCGTCAAATATAAATGGCTTAAATGTGTCCATACTAGGGTCAACAGAGCTCTTGACCTCAAATTCATTTTCATCCTTGTGAATATATTGTTTACTCTCAACGACATGTTGCTTTGGTTGTTGCCGCTCGTATAAACTATGGAATTCGAGTTTCGTGTTTGACGAAGAAATAAAACCTGTTGGTTTTGGTGGTGGTCTGTTAAATTTAAGCGAATGACATTCAGACCTTGTGTGACCACTTCGTTTACAATAATCACACTGAATTGACTTAAACGGTGGTGGTCTACGCCAAGATTCTGGCGTTCCATTGCGTGGTTTGTTGTTGAAAGAGCTAAAATCATTGCCTGGATATCGTCCCTGAAATTGCCTAGGAGGTGGCAGACGTTTATTGTCAAATGCAAGGTTGTTGCCGCGAGGAGAAGGAAACATATTTGATTTTATACCCGTGGTCGAAAATTTGTGTGTTAGCGAGAAATTATCTGCCAAACGTGCTGCGTTACTTAGTGTTTCCGGTTTTTTGTCAGTCACGAAAGTTCTAACATCATTACCAAGACAATTTGTAAATTCCTCAATCAAAATCAACTTGCGTAAACTATCGTATTTATTCTCCACATTTTCTGACGTGCACCAGCGATCGAAAAGCTGAGGCTTTTCTTGCGCAAATTCGACAAAAGTTTTATTACTTGATTTGCCTAAAATGCGGAATTTTTGGCGATACGCTTTGGGAACCAACTCGTAACCCTTCAGAATTAGTTGCTTTACCGTATCGTACTCTCCGGAATCGTCTACCGTAAGCTGTGAAAAAATTTCCCGAGCTTTCCCTAAGAGGACACTTTGCAAGAGCATTGTCCAACTTTCCTTCGGCCAGTTGCAGTTTTTGGCAACCTTCTCGAAATGTAAAAAGTACTTATCGACTTCCAGTTCCTGGAACGGTGGAACCATCCTAATGTGTTTAGTTACATCAAAATAAGGGGTAGAATGATCGGAGGACTTATGTTATTCAGGCTTTCACTTTATGAATAATGCATGAATTGTCTAGTTGTGCTCAGGCTTTTATACGCTCTGCTATAGGGGAAGAAACTACAAAACTACGACTCATTTCCCCTATGCAATACAGTTCGTTGAAGCAAGTCTCAGTAACCACAAATCGGCCAACGCCAAACCGAGTTATGTCCGCTACGTTAGTTGTGGGACATCTTAATCTTTAAAACTATTTGCTTACTCATGCATGTAAGCTATTCAGTTAATAATATGAATATAAAGTATAAGCTATATAGTATAATATAATAGTATGTAAAATTACATGATATAAGCATTATCATGTAACAATACTCACTATATTGTTTCAATTCGTTTAAAAATTTCTATTCATCGGTTTATCATCAAGTTCGGAAGAAGAAAGTTCACCATTTGGAAGCGAAGAAGAAATGTGTGTTAGAGGTGAGTGTTTGCTGTTTGGTTTGCCTTGAGATTTCAATATTCTCTCTATATCTATTGATGATAACAAAAGTGCAATTATTTACTGTAATATATCTTCATATTATGCTAGTTGCAAATTATATGTATGCATGTAATCTTGGTCAAGATGATACAAGAAATATAGTTTTCACATTTTAAAAGAATTTTAATAAAATCATTTCAAACAGGGAAGCATCCTTTAATAATTTAACACCAGAATCAAAAGCCCATGTTGAGATTTGCTGGTAAAAAATACATCAAAGTTGTAAATACTTGAATAGTATATTTTCAGCCAACAATCACTGAATTGACAGAATTTTCATACAGAGCTCTGTGTACAGTAGTGTTGTCACTATTAAGACTACTGCTTGATACATGTATATTAAATTTGTCATGAAGCACTGATTTGTTTATTTTTGTTTTTTTCTAGTGTATTGTGTACAGTTTGACATCTGTCACTGTTCTTGATTTCCAAAAGATCCTCAACTGCCTGTGATATAGTATTGTATAATATGAGACGCAACCCATGAAATGTATATTTTCTCTGTAGCTGGTACAGTTCAATGCAGCACAATTTGATTGAGTAAAAGGCTTTCTAAGGGCACCTCTGGCAGTCACCTTATGACTGGAGGGCTGAGTTTGAGGCTAATCCCCAGACAGCCTGTCAATGCTCTCACTGGAGAAAACTGAGTGTTGACTGACTCTTTTCACATAAGTGTCATTGAAGTGGTGAGAATTGTACCGGTCCCACAATCTCACCCAGAATGCCCTTGTTCAGACAATTGCACCACCAAAGTCAGGGATGCAATCAGCACGCCACCATAGCCCCAGTAGGGTGCAGTGCAACTTAGTGGGCTAAGCTGTCAATTTGTTTAAGAAGTTAAGCTGTGGATGAGTGGGTCTATAAGGGGCAGATTACATGGGCAAGTTGTCTCAGCTAAGCGAGTTGACCCGCTTCCTATATGTATTGTCTATTATTTTCACATTTCAATTACATGCAAAGCAAGTTGTCCCGCCTAGCTTGCCAAGTCAACTTGCTTAGCCGGGACAGAAATTGCCCACACATCCCATGTAATCACTTTTTGCCGAGTTGGCTCGGCAAAGCGGGCTGAAAACCACACTTATGCATGTTTTAATTCCGATTACATGTACAAATATAAGTTAAAAAACTTCAAATAACATGAAAATGATATTAATGAACGTTTTCAAGGTTTAGATTGGAAGCGACACAATTTTGTTAGAATACAAACAGTATAAGCCTGTTGGGATCAGCGCTAAGTATAAATACCTCAACCAACAACATTCAGCGGGTAAAATAGTCCAAATACAACAAACACACCATTTTTAATCGATTTCTAACACCGAGTATTAAATTGTTAAGCATTACAGATCTTAATGAGCTGCTTCAGCCCGGCTAGCCGGGTTAGCGCGGTGCATGTAATCGCAATTGAAAAGTCAACTCGCTTAGCCGGGACAACTCGGCAAAGCGGGATAATTCGGCCCATCTAATCAGCCCCTAAATAAAAGCCCACAAGAGTATTAAATTGCATAAATATTGCTATAGCTCTAGATTTCTTTGAATGTAAATACTATAGTTGGGTCATCTACAATGATTCTGTGACCGTGTAGAGCGAAGGTTCATTTCTCAGTGGATTTATCTTCTTTGAAGGTTAAATAACAAATTTAATTCCCATGCCCCTCGCAAATATGTGGGCATTCGTCGCGGGAAGTCAAAAACCAAAATGGCCGCTGGCCGTCATTTTGGAAACAATTGTTTATTAAATATTCAATTGTTTCGCTAATTATGCTCTATTATGTATATTTTTGGATGAGGAATTCATATTTGATGTTTTAAACTATTTCTGAGCAATCGAATCAAAGTTAGTGGGCAACCTTTCTGATCAAAAGCCGCTTTTTGAACAAGTTTTTGTGGAGCCTTATAGACGATGAGCTGAGAAGAGTAAACTACAGGTCAGTAAGCAGATATTTTTCCTAATATTTAACTGTTACTATGTATGTACTTGTACAGCACTACATCCCATATAATTTATACATTTTTCTGTGAGTATAAATAATACATTATAGTCTGTAATTGTACTCTCACAGGCAATTATGTTTCTATATGTTCATATGTTTTATCCGTTTTCTGTGTTGTGCTTCTAATTGTGTACAAATCATTTGTAATAATATCATGTTCAATGGCTAGTCTAAAAAAGATAATTTCTTCAGTAAATATTATACTACTTGTTTTTCACATACAGGAAAATGTCTTATGAATGCATATTGAAATGTGGTAAACCGTGCACTCCTCTGACATTATTAGCCAAGCTAAGTGGGAAAGTTTACAATCAAAAACCAGAAACTGAGACCACTTCATGGAAAGATGGGCCGAGGGATCATTATATCCATCAGTCATGTTATATCTCAATCTCCTCTTCAGAGAAGCTTGAAAAAGCAAGGCAGCGAAAAAGCAAAGAACATGAGATTGATCAGTGTCCACTGTCAACATCAAGTTCTGAAACACAGGCATAGAACGTCTGGTGTGATGACGAACAGAGGGACCACCGGCACCCAAGCGCCTGTGTTCATCTGTATATGGGCCTCTCCATGACAAAACGAAGTGTGTATGGTTCATGCGTGGTGAAGACTCAAAGCACCCAAATAGAGCGAGAGGAAAGTTGTTTCGACTCAACACACAGTCAGCATGGCATTTATTTAAACGCCACCCAGTCCTCATAGAAGATGGGGAGCTGAGGAATCGTCTCACATGGCTTGTTGAGTCAACCTCAGCTCTAACAGATCCTTTCGCAAATGATATCATGTACCACCACGCATGTTTATTTATTTATTTATTTAGCTTTGCCAACTAGGGCAGGGTCACCACAACAGCATATGCCAATTACTGTGGGCCCTTTTTACCTAACCCACCCTGTCAACTTTCCCTGTGGGAGGAAACCGGAGTACCCGGGGAAAACCCACGGCTTTCGGCAGAGCGTTGACTTTTACTCTTTTCACATGAGGACTGGGTTCGAGTCGCACTGAGAAGGTACTTGGTGAGATTCGAACCTGCAGCCTCAGAGGTGAAAGGCAAGTGCGCTAACCACTTGGCCACCGAAGCCCCATAAAATGTTGGCAGAAGTATGTCAATCATACAAAGCTTGAGTCAGATGATGCAATGTATCTTCAGAATGTTTGTCTCTCAGAGGCAAGGAGTCTGTTCTTTAGACATGTGGACTCCATCGTTTTTGCCAATTGTGAGATTCGTTCACTGCAGTCGCTTTTGGCCAACCACAAGCGCATCGTCAGTGATTATGGTTATGCAGTGGGCGATATCAAGTCATCATATCTCAAGGATCTGCTTATTAATGAGTATCAAGACACAATTGGCTTCAAAGAGAGAAGTGAGGTGAACAAGAGCATGTGGGTCTATGATGTTGGGGGAGGAGGTAACTACATTGAAGCTGCCATATCATCTTTTGGCATCAGTGATGAGCAGCTTCTCCAAAACGTGATACAGCGGCTCTCTAAGAAGATTAAAGATACATCTTCTGTTCCCTGGCCACCTCGGATCGATCATCTGGAAGAAGGGGAGGAATTATGTGAGTTGTTGTTGAAGCTATTGACATGGTTGAAACAGCCGAAAAGAAAAACAGTTGATCTCAGTCCCGCCACACTCAGCCTGGCCTCTATGATAACCTACCATGTCACTGTACAACGTACCACTACTGTTATCAACTTGGGAGTCAATGTCCATGGAATGACGAGGAGTAAAGAATTGGTAGAAACTCTGCACAAAAGTGGTGTCTGCATCAGCTACGCCAACACGCTACTCCTTTATGACCATTGGGCTCTAATGGATGTTAAAGCATCAACAACCTGTCCTCAGGAGATCGTATATGGCAGGCCAGCAATTGTGGTTGTCAACAACGACTTCAAAATTGATTCACAGGCAATGCAACAGGAGCACATCCGACAAATATTATGTTTGTGCAACCAGAAAAATACGAAAAGAAACCGGAGAAATCCGAGGCATACCAAGAAGAAAAAAATATCTGAACAACTCAGTCAAATGTGTGCATAGTAGATAGTAGATTTCACCAGCAGATGTCCTACATCTATGCCATCTACAAAAGATTTAAGGGTTCTGGTATGGCAGAAACTCTGGTTGCAGCAGAGGTGATTGTGGAGGGCTCCGTTGACCAAGCACTTCGAAGTAAGCATTACAGGTGGGCGTGTGATGCATTGTACTCTGGAGAGAGATTGTCATTCATCACTGATTGAGAGCGATTCTTGAACATCAGGAACTGTCAGAACATGTGAAGGAGAACCTTGACACTTTGCGAAATGCATTCACAGAGACACAAGAGGATCTACAGAAAGCTCACAGTAATCTTGAGGATGATGACGACATCAAAGAATTGATTAACCAAGTCTATAAGGAACCTGGTACGGACATGGGGGACTTCTGGGTCTCGTTCATGGAGATGTCGGATCCTCTTGTCCAGAATATCGATGCATGCCATGCCAGAAATGGAACTGAGTATTTATCACCAACATACGATATGTTGCCTTGGCTAATGGCATACGATAACCATGGGTATGGGAGATGGTTGCCAGATTATTGGGCTATGCTCTCTTCACTACCAAATAAGCAAATGGCATTCTTCAACGATCACTTTGCACAGTCCATGACAGGGCTACCTCACTTGTGTCAGCCGATAGACCTTTGGATTGAAACGACAATGAATCTAAACTCGAAGTTGAAGCAAGGTTGGCTACAGCTCCTGTTGAATGAGAAGCAGTTGTTCTCTACCACAAGAAACGTAAACAACGTTGCGAGGGTGAAGAAGGCTGCAGTAACACGAAATCTCAAGTGGCATTGTTGCCATAGGAAGCATGTTGAATGCCAACCAGCAAGGATGAAGAAAGATGAGCAAGCAGTTCAGGACATCCAAGCATGCATGAATGATTTTGGTGCTGATCCCTTCGACACCTCTTTACCTACATTGAGGTCACTGCAATATGGCGTTATTGCCTCACCTGAGTTGTTACATGACTTCACGACCGCACTCCCAGACGCCCAAGCCCAGGTTGAAATTCTGCTGCAGGAGAGAGTGTTCACCAAGAATGAGCCTCTCACTGCAACTATCCACAAGAATAAGAGGCGGAACTTCGCTAACAATCAGATCCAGGCACCGCTTGGTGCGCCTATGAAGGTGGTCCAGATGGAGAAGGCGGGGCTGGCTGCCCTGATTGATCTAGCAGAGGGATCAGGCATGGTCCAACTCGAGTCAGTCCTTGAGAATAGAGTGACTGAGGAATGCCTTTCACTCTACAACATAGATGGATCAATGCGCAAAACAACGAAAAGCAAGTTGTTAGAGATGTTCAACCTAGAACCAGTTGCTGAGAAAACATGTGGCCATGTCTGCCTCATAGATATGGGGTTAATCTGGCAATTAGCCACTCCAACAGTCGAGGACCGCAAGTCTAAGAAACGAGACGGATCGGAGTATCACTGGAGTGACTACTTGGATAAGATCTGCACTATCATCTTCTCACGCCTCGCTGATGCATGCCTCATCATCCTCTTCAACGACAAGTATGATCTCCCTTTCAGCATCAAAGATGATGAACATGATCGACGGGCAGCAGAGCATCACCACATTTCAAATGTTTATCCCAAGGCTGAAGACACGTTCCCAGGAGCTTGCGAGTTCAACAAACTCATGGTCAATTCCGGAAACAAGGTCAGACTGCAGAAGCTTGTTAAGGAACATCTTAGAACACGAGTAGGTCTGAAAAACTAGTTTCATATTAATTTGAGACTGCAACCGAGCAACAAAAAATTTGTTGGCTCAAGCGGGATTTGAACTCGCATCTTTGGGTATCTAGACCGCTGCTCTACCTATTGAGCTATCGAGTCAACAGGGATTGGTGACAAGTCCTATCCAAGTTAAGTGCACGAAATATTTTCGTGACGACTTAACGCTTGTCTTAGAGGATGCGCAGTGTTTCAATTCTATTTCAGAACCATCCTCAGAGATACGAAAAACTAGTTTCATATTAATCTGACACTGCAATCGAGCAACGAAAAATTTGTTGGCTCTTGCGCATCCTCTAAGACAAGCGTTAAGTCATCACGAAAATATTTTGTGCACTTAAATTGGATAGGACTCGCTACCAATCCCTGTTGACTCGATAGCTCAATAGGTAGAGCGGGGGTCTAGATACCCAAAGATGCGAGTTCAAATCCCGCTCGAGCCAACAAATTTTTTGTTGCTCGATTGCAGTGTCAGATTAATATGAAACTAGTTTTTCATATCTCTGAGGATGGTTCTGAAATAGAATTGAAATACTGCGCGTCCTCTAAGACAAGTGTTAAGTCGTCACGAAAATATTTCGTGCACTTAAATTGGATAGGACTCGCTAGCAATCCCTGTTGAGTAGGTCTGGTTCAAAGTGACATCATATACTGTGAGGGAGAGACATCGACCAACCTGAGCACTGATGTGGCTAGCACAGACTATGTCTTCAATCACCCAGAAGCAGATACAATATTGTCTTCTGCCTATGCCAAGCTGAGAGCCGGGGACAACAATGAAACAGTAGTCATAGACAGCGAGGACATGGAAGTGTATGTCCAAGCGGCTTATGTCTCGCAGCAACTCAGAGGCGATCTGCTGATGAAACGCAGGGATTCGTTAATTGCAATGACATGCTTTCAGAAGAGGTAGCAAGTATCATTATACCTCTCCATGTGATCACTGGCAGCGACCACACATCTGCATTCTATGGGCACGGGAAAAAGCCGGTGTTGTCGGCAGTCATCAATGATCCTGATGCAAGTGAGCTTCTGAAACGAGTGGGAGAGGATGTGGAATTAGATGACGAAATCAGGGCCACATATTTGCGAGGGGCATGGGAATTAAATTTGTTATTTAACCTTCAAAGAAGATAAATCCACTGAGAAATGAACCTTTGCGCTACACTGTCACGGAATCACTGTAGATGACCCAACTACTAGTAGTTTAAGTTATGAGCAAAATAAGGGATAAAATTATCAAAACTTTAGTTTAAATGTTACAGGGGTTGTTGTTTGCATAGCATGTTGATGAGTTGGTATATCTCACTTAGCCAAGTTGTGTAAAACATATGCCCTTTCTAACTTGGCTGAACCAAAGACCATATACAGTATTCATGAGGATTTAGGAGCAAGCACAGAAACAACTGGGATAGGGTTTTGTTGTATTTACACTAAAAAACCTACACCAGTCCAAGCAGTTTAGCAATTATTTGAGTAACCTAACAACGATTTCAGGTAAAGCATTTGGGGTGGCTCTGAACATGATTGGATTGTTTAACCTCGAGACCAATTTGCATGACAACATCGTAAATCATGTGTTATGTGTGTATTGTATGTGCATGCTTACACACCACACTTTGTCAGGCTGATTTTAGATTTTGCTGAATGTTGACAAATATTTTCAGTGAGACCATCATATGTTTGCCACATATATTTAAAATAGAATTGATTATTAACATGCATCTGAAATCAGCCCAACAATTTGTGATGTGCAACCATACCTTTAAATTGTTCAATTTGTTAGACTCTGTCCTTTAACTAGGTGTCATATGCATTGTATGTGGCCACAAGTAAGTCCAGAGTATACCCCGTTCCTTAGTGTAAACATTGTAGATTTTTGCAATCAAGGGCAATAGCCTTCATAGGTCAAAAGCAAGGTGAAGCACAAAACACACAACAAATGAAACATGCATGAGGTGATATTGGGTTGGTTTGTGCTTTAAACTTACTGTCAGCCAGTTACAACAATAGCTAAATGGCCAGAACAGGTTGATATTAATTTAATGTTTTTGTCTAAATTGCCTTCACAGACTTCGGCATATTTTGCACTTTATGCATGTTTAATTTTATAGGCATTATAGCCTTATAGGCCTTTTATTGACAAAATTTTAGAAACTAAGAAATCTACAATCATAAAATATTTTCCAGTTCATTTTCTCCTCTGATGTAAAATGTATCATCAGTACAAATAAATAGTAATTTCTATGGGGCGCCGAACTAGTCAATATTGCAATTGAATATATTTGGTACGTTCGATTTTATGTTTGGCCAACATCTCTTTTCTTTTTGCCATTTTCTGTTTTTCTCTGGGGGTTTTTATTTTTTATATGGCCTATTCAAGTTTTTGTAACCTCACCTACTTTTTATATGGTCAAGGTTTTTTTATATGGTCAACGACTTTTTATATGGTCAACGACTTTTTATATGGTCAACGACTTTTTATCTGCTCAATGACTTTTTATATGCTCAATGACTTTTTATATGCTCAATGACTTGTTATCTGCTCAATGACTTTTTATAATATGCTCAATGACATTTTATATGCTCAACGACTTTCTATCTGATCAGCGACTTTTAAATGTAGTCAACAAACTGTTAAAAACCAAAAAGATTTTCGTCTGTTCACTGTTCAGTATTTTCAAAATTGTAACGTTATAGTCTTTTGTAAATTTCGACAATGAGTCGAACCACAAACAGAGATAGAAACGAATCGGGGTTGTTTTTGTTTTTCGACAATCTTAAGTCATTGTTGCGGTCAGTTGTATCGTTTGAAGAGCAAAGCAGGTCTCAAGGATTGTCAGTGGAGGAGATTGACGAGGTAGTAGATCGACTGAATGTTGCTGCAGATACTCTTCAATTACTTATAACAGATATTGATGGCAATGATGCATTTGCTGATGTGACAGTAAATTTGAACACTACTGTCAACAAGGTGAGACGCTTGTCTAATATTTTACAACAATACAAGAACAACACCTCTGCATCAGCCTGGGAAAATTCCTATAACTGTCCAATCGCTTCAACGGAGAACCGTCCAGGTCGCCCACATTATGTTATTGGGGAAGAGCAAATTCGATTTCTAAGAGAATTGCACTTCTCTTGGATAAAGATTGCAAATCTTCTTGGAGTAAGCGAAAGTACCCTTAGGAGGAGGAGAATATTGTATGGTATGACAACAGAGGAGGAACCAAACTGGGCAATGATTACGGACGATGAGTTAGAAAGGACCGTTCGAGAAATCCAAGAATTAACTCCTAATATAGGACAGGCACGACTACTTGGTGTACTAAGAAGCAGGGGTCTAAACATTCAGCGGAGGCGAGTGAGAAATTGCCTTCGCTCTATTGATCCTATTGGTACAGCACTAAGGTGGCGTTCACCAATTTATCGAAGAAAATACAGTGTTCCCACCCCAAATGCTTTGTGGCACATAGACGGTAACCACAAACTCACCAGATGGAGACTCGTTGTTCATTTATGCATTGACGGATATTCACGACTTATTATCTACGCACACTGTTGCAACAACAATAAAGCAAGTACAGTTTTGAATCAATTTGTAGAAGGAGTGAACACCTACGGATTACCGTCGAGGGTCCGAAGTGACCATGGTATGGAAAATTTCAAAGTGGCGCAGTTTATGTTACAACACACAGGCACTGGAAGAGGAAGCATCATTACCGGTAGTTCGGTACACAACTCCCGTGTTGAGAGGGCTCACAGAGATGTTTATTCTGGAGTACTTTGTTTCTTTGCAAGAACATTTACTCGATTGGAAGATAATCAGCTCCTGGACCCGCTCAATGAGTTACATTTATTTGCACTGCATTATATATATATCCCCAGAATAAATAAATGTTTACAAGAATTCAAAAGCCAGTGGAAAAACCATCCCTTATCATCTGAACGAAATCGCACTCCACTTCAATTATTTACGTCTGGTGTAATTGAAAATCAACAGTCTGGTTATTCTGGAGTTCAAAGTATCTTCGATGCTGGATATACGCCCAATTATGGGTTTGATCCGTCTGGTCCATTATCTGTGGAGGATGATGACTATCAAGTTGTAGTTCCAGAAACAAACATCCAACTTTCTAGTGAACAGATGACGAATTTGGCAAACCAATGCAACCCTTTGCAAGAAGATGGTACAAATGGTCAAAATACGTATCTTCAGTGTCTTGCAATTTTAAATTCTATGATTTAAATTGTAGCCGTAAAATACCTATGCAGTGAAATTTCACCCCGGTTTCTTTTATAAATACATGACCAGGTAACATGCAAATAGACAGATTTAGGAAATACGACGCGACGCCAAAGACGACGTGAAAATGGTGTGGCACATCCATAGATGGGAAATCACGCCATTCACACGCCATTTTTACGTCGCGTTCTGTTTTCTAAATCTGCCTTGTGACATCTCATTTCATGTCTAAAGACGTTTTAAAACAGCATCACTTTAACTTGACAATTTTTTTCTGCAGACAAATAGAAAGCTTAATGACTATAGTGATGTATTCACACAGACTTACAGTATACTTGGGCATGCAATTTTAAGGTTTTGACTTTGTATAAGATCTCTTCACACTTTTCTAAAATTCGTTTTACAGAGTGAAGTCACAAATACGACTTTTGCGTATCACACTCGATCGGAAGTATCTCGAAGAAAAATCAAGTTAACAAAATTTTACATAAAAAGTTATTCGATTATATTTAAGTGCTCTTTATACATTGCAACCATACAAACCAAGTGAAATTTGGCTGCGTATGCACTAAAAGAACACACAGAGTTAGAATTGCACTGCCAATCAAAGGAATGATCATGGAGAAATGGAGAAAACAAAACCTCATGAACTTTATTATCAACACAACAGCTTACATTATTATACATGTATAAAATTAATGTAAAAACTTAACCTTTTAAACTAACTGTTTCTTTTACCTACGTTAACGTTAACATCTGCATGTTTTTTGTCCTTAATTCTTAAAAAAGAGCTACGTCAAATAACTACAGATCTAGAAGTACAACAATTGCACAAATATTAAGCTGTGGTTATAAAGTACAAACTCAACGACATAGCAGCTAACTTTCTAAATGGACAAAAACTACAAGCTGGCTTTACAAGTTCTTTAAACTATATTCATTTCCCACCCATCTGCACTTAAAATTCCCATAAACTCCTCTCTTAACTCACAAAAGTTTGAATATGTGCTTGGTACTTCAAGGGTAAAACCACATGTATGAGCAACTGGTCTTCTCTGAAGGCCCTCGTAACTGGTGAAAACTATTTTCAAAGTATCAGTGAGAAGCATATCAGACGCAGTAGTAAATCTTAAGAAGGTAGCAAGCTTTCCCTCATCTAAACCTCTAATAAACCTCTTCATGTGGGCTAAGGTTTCCCCCTCGGCTGGGGTTACTGGACTTGCTTGAAGCATGGAAATAACTTTAGCATTAGTTGGCACAATGGACTCGTACAATCTGTTAACTGAGCAAACATCTGGAAAATGCTTTTTAAGGTCAGATACAATCAATCCCCAACAATCAGCTACATACTGGGGTTTCTGTATTATTTCTTTATGGGCAACCTCGGTGACTATATCTATAAGACTATTTTCTGTAATTCTTCGCTTGCAATCGAATGCTGACAAAAACTCAAGTAACTCATCATCTTCACATTGAATGCTATTATTCAAACATGCATCTACTATACTAGCTTCAGAATGAGACAAGTAATGCTTAAATGAATCCAGCAGCATTTGGCTGGTCACATTACTTTCGCCAAAAAGACATGCAATAAGAAAAACTTTGCTTAACCGATAGGGAAAATAAAGACACTCACTGTACCCTTTCACAAGTATTCTCCCAACAGCTTCCCATTTTGCCCTGTTAAAATCGTGCCTTATATAGGGAACTCTTTCACTCTCACCCAACATATACGACTCATAGGACTCTTTCCAAAACAAAGAAAACACTTCCCTTAAGACCCCTGTGCCTTCTCCAACCTCCTGATGACCAAGTTGATTAATAATTACTGCATGCAAACTAGCATTTAATATTGATGGATCAGAAAAAATCTGAAGCATATCTTCCCTAATAAGTGACCTGTGTACCTTAATGATCCTTATGGGCATATCCTGATGATTTGTTGTTGTATTGGAACTACATGTAGGCATTGAGCTATTATTGCTATCTACAACATCAATACCAGCAATAAATTGTTCTTCCAAATATGTTGCTGGTATTTCTTCATCTTCAAATACAGGTATTTCCTCTTCATTATTAAACACAGGCAATTCTTCAGAAATGCTGTATGTAACATTTTGTGACGTTGAAGCAGGCTGTGTCACTTCATCAGGAGAAGATGAAATATAGGCAGTCATTTGGCTTTCCAAGGTATCGTCATCAGAAAAAACTGGCTGTAAAAGGTCCTGATCTTCATCATCTTCCTCTTCAAGGGGTTCCAAACATCGTATGTACACACTTCCTTGGCCTGAGAATTTTAGTATTCTTTCACCATTCATTCTAACACCTTCTGCAAGTTTTGGGACAACAAGTGTTCCATAACAAGCCTACACAATGTAAAGAATATTGACATTATTATTGCACAATGCAATAATCTAATAATGCGTTTTAGACAGGCCACTGAAAATTGAAATATTTACAAGTTCTGTATTAAAAAAATTAAATAACTCAATTAAAAATTTATTTAAAAAAAAATTGACAAGGCACGCAATTTCTCGCTTGTACACGACGTCACAACGCGTCATTGAACGCCACCTTGGTTGATTTTAAAGTTTACTTTAGCCGTCAAAGTGAGGTAGTTGAGTTTATTTAATATTTTCTGGTTAAACAGCTTAGGGGCCATTCACAAAGGATGTCTGGTCAAATGAATTTTCAGACTCCCCTGGCATAAGCGAACTTAAAGCAAATCTTAATCTAGTACTACTACTGGGAAGTGTCAAGAAACAGCTTTGAATTTTACACTTTTATAATAGTGTCCAACGAGAACAGCTAATAATATCACATTTAATAATGCAACAAAATGAGCAGAAATTGATAATTCAGTGAAATCTTACGGACATTTTAGACGTTGCCGTAGCTTTGTTTTACAACGGCGAAATACAGATTATCACGTCTTGTATACAACGCTTAGTAGCTTACATTTCAACCTGGGACAACTGCTATTTTTTTCTCAATCATAAACCGGCCAGGGTTCAAAATAGCGGCCGGCTGCCGGCTATAGCCGGCATTTTCAGGACACCTACCGGCGATTTTTAAACTGGAAAGGTGATGTTTTTTCGCATTTCCCATTATTAATTGATTCAGAACAAGAGACAATATATAGTGTTGAAGATGATCCCTTTGATTGTGGTATGAGAAGCTCATGTGAAGCGGAATCCGACTAGCACAACCACTGGCACTTATAGGAGTCTCAAGTTCCTGTGAGAATTTGTGTGATTGAAGAAAACTTCAAAACTAGTAGATTAAACTGATCACTTGTTTATACACTGTAAGTGTATTTAACTGTATATGTAGTAAAGCTAATATTTGCATGGCGTTTTGTAACTTGCCCAAATTTCAAGGCTTTCCTGGTAACCCTCGTTACCAGGCGCACGCTAACACTCTCGTTGTCAAAAATGAAAACAGCCGGTAAAAAATGTACATATACAAAAAAGCCTAAAAAAATTTCAAAATTTGAAATTTTTATTTTGAACCCTGTGTTTATTTTGATCCTAAAACTGTATTATTTTCATACGATAGATGATAAACAACAGGTTTTCTTGCATCCCGGCCTCGTCTTACTTGCTTAAGGTCCCTAATGTCCGAACTAGAGAACTCCTCTCTCCCGGACATCCACCATGTCTCGCAAAAACTTTACTTTATGTCAGGAATAAAAAACTTTTCTTACTTTTAGCACTTATTTTTTATATCTAAATGTGAATACAAGGTAAATCCATCAATTTTGATAAAAAGTTGGAAGGGAAAAGGATATTTAGAGATTTCCGGAAGGAAATTTTGTGAAAAGAAAATTTCAGGTTATGGGGAAGGAAATTATTTTTTGCGGAGTGAAAACACCGAGTCACTGTTCCAGTCCAGTCCATGTTATGTACTATGCCAGGATAGTGCAAAGTTCATGGGGCTTAATGCACCTATCAATGTTAAGCCCCAGAGGGGGGGGGCATATATGGGGGATTTGACTTTTCGTGCAAATTTTCGATCAAAAGCCCCACTGTGGGACTGGAAATCTAAGTCAAATGTGATCAAATTCCCCACTGTGGGGCTGGAAATCTAAATCTCAAACTCATTAATAATTCATGAGTAAATTAGCCAACCATATTGTTTTGTTTTGCTCACATGATAATACTGGATACCTGATAATGTACATTGATCCAGTCCTAGGACTGGATCAAAATTAATTCACTCCTTGGACTGCATCTAAACTAATTAAGTATTGATTTATTCGCATGAGATGTCATTTCAAATCCTCCAATTCGGACTGGACTAGATTTCAAGTCCTCGCATTTTGATCCAGTCCTCGGCTTCGCCTTGGACTTGATCAAATTGCGCGGACTTGAAATCTAGTCCAGTCCTCATAGTCGGATTTGAAATATTACGTGAAAAGTGATCAATTTTTTTAGAAATAAGGCAATTTCCTTCACATTTCCTTCAATCTTCCAAAATTTCCTTCAAATTTCTTTCAGATTCGAATTTCCTGATAATTTCCTTCAATTAGTTTATAAATTTCTTTCAAAAAGGAAATTTCCTTCAAAGTGGAAGCGAAGTCATTCGTCCCAGGCTTTAAAACATGCTCTTCTTCGGGTCACAACTTCCGGTTTCAAATATTCACTCCTGACCTGATAGCTGAATTCAAATATCCCCACCCTCCGGAGGAAAATAAGGATCAAATTCCCGAGGGTGGGGAGACAAAGATCGATCAAATCCCCCCATATATGCCCCCCCCCCCTCTGGGGCTTAACATTGATAGGTGCATATAACAAATTGTCGAAAATAGATTAGGTATGCTATTAAAATACGGACGCGTGATAGTCCCGCGCGATGCGTGGGTTTTTTCCTGGAAAAAGCATGCTTTCCGGGTATTGTTTGTAAGGAAACAAATGTTTCTTTAATATGTTGAAGTAATGAAGTTGTTAAGAAAATAAAGCTATTTAAAACTGTAACACTTGATAGTTCGAAGTTTACTACGACTAGCCTGAAACAAGCAAATTTTAATATAAAGTTATATTTAAACAATATTAAATTTTTAAAATTTAATTAAATTTCATATTTACCTTCATGAACTCAAAAGAAACGTTTTTCGGTAGCTGTTTTTCAATGTTTTCTCGGAGTTCTAGAGGACTCCATCCTTTGTTGAAAGGGAATTCGTGAATGATCAACTCTCTTTCTTCCAGTTTGACTTTGTTGGAGTGACTTGGCACTTGTTTGGTGTCAGGATTCGGTATAATAACTAAGTCTTTGTGAATAACAGACTTCGAAGGTCGCCCAATTTTTGTCCCAGATCCACTCGATGCATCTTGAGTGTTATTGTTGGACTTCCGCTTTTTGGAGTTCTTTTTAACAGAACTGCGACTAGAAGAATTGCGACTTTCTCTACCTCGTGTATTATTAATGCAAGCATTAAATGTGGGAAATCTCTGTCCGAGCTCAGCTGCAAATGCCGAGATATTTCCACCAGAAGTAGTCGACATATTTGAATTACTTGCACTGCTGTTTGAAGCAGTTGATTCTGCTAAATTTCGAATATCAGGATTTCTTAAATTGCCAATAGCTTGTAGTGCTTGTGCAGCAACTTCGCAAGCCGATGAAATATCTTCGAAGTTTCTTCCTGCCATCTTTGCCTTTGGTTGCATTTGCGGCGACAATCGAAGTATCGAATTTTTGTTGACTTTTTATACCGGAGAAAATGTCATTGAGCATATAAAAAGTCATTGAGCATATAAAAAGTCATTGAGCAGATAAAAAGTCGTTGACCATATAAAAAGTCGTTGACCATATAAAAAGTCGTTGACCATATAAAAAAACCTTGACCATATAAAAAGTCGCGTTGAGCATATAAAAAGTAAGTGAGGTTACAAAAACTTGAATAGGCCATATAAAAAATAAAAACCCCCAGAGAAAAACAGAAAATGGCAAAAAGAAAAGAGATGTTGGCCAAACATAAAATCGAACGTACCAAATATATTCAATTGCAATATTGACTAGTTCGGCGCCCCATAAATTTCAACATTCCATATAAATTCAATGTATTAAATATCAAGAATAACTTGGCCAGTTTCTTTGACTTTGCTTGAATACATTTCTTTCGAACTGCAAAAAGGCAGTATATTCATGATGTGCATCCAACACCAGACATATATCTTCAACCATTATAAATAAATCATTTTCTTACATGTTCAATGAACTCGAGTTCTCTCATGACCAACACTCCAGCAGACTTTCTATAAAATTATTTGAAATTTCGAGAGGTCCTGAGGAAAGTCGAAAGGAAAATCACCAGCTAAAATGTTAAATAATACCGTTTTCGAGGAAAATCCTTATTACAACGCAGTGATCATTTGGGCATAAAATCTTTCCCAAATGTAATGCTCGATGGGCAAATAGTACAGCAATTTCCTCATTTGCATCCTCATCGACTTCATGTCCACCATGTTTGTTACATATTCTGCCCGGCGCTTCGTTTCCTGCGTCCTCCCCACAGCACCCCCGCGCACTTGAGCCACTGATCTATACAAAAACATTGTAGTGTGCCTATTTTTAGTTATTTGCACCTGGGTAGGAGGCTGAAGAACAATCATAAGCGTGTCGTATCTGTATATGTGATACAGATTCATGTTGATTTACATAAACTTTAACTTTGATTTTCTCAGCTTAGACAACGTTTATTTTTAAAATTACTTTGCCAATGAACGCATAAGATGAGTTGTTTTTTAAGCCATTTTGGCTCAAGTTTGTATATCCAATACAACACGGATGCGAATGTTGTAAATAGTACTTAAAAAACTCATTAATCATTCACGTGTGTCGTATCTGTATATGTGATACAGATTCAT
>CACRXK020002709.1:0-41093 GCA_902702795.2 Paramuricea clavata
GTTGCAGATACACACATTGTCATTTCTCACATGAAACTTACATGTTTGTCAAGAATGTTTGATGGGCTTTGATTTGAAGACAGTTTAACTTAGCTCGCACTGATTGTCTAAGCTAATTGAAACTTTTAATGTTTCTTTCAAATGTTAAAGTTTTGTGAGAATGTTTCGATCTGCGACTCCCATTCTTAGATGCAAAGACAGTATTTGAAACTAAAGAATGTTTAAACTATATTTGTACAAATGTTAATCTAAAGCCTGATTACAATCTCAAGTAAAGCGTCACTAAAGTTAAATTTGATTATATTTTACATTTGTAATTGTTGATGAAAATGCAGTAAAGTTTGGAATGCGATAACCGGAGAGGAACTAGTGACATTTCAACATAAACACATTGTTAAAACAGTGGATTTTTCTGAGGTAAGATTTCTTCCCTTTTGCATCTTTTTGTGGTAATGCCAGTGTCATTTAATAGGCGATTCTTTATTAACCATTATGCTGCAATGCGCCCAAATGAAATGCACCTGACTTTATTAATTTACCCTGTCTAACACCAGCACTAATAATTTGGGTTAATTATTGGGGTTGTCATAAGACTCAACAAAAGCATGATAATTATTTTCTAGGATTGTACACAACTTTTGACAGGAAGCAATGAGAAAGTTTTAAGATTATTTGACCTGAATAATACTGATTCAGGTAAGGTGAATTAGGTTTTGATCAAAATTTCCTTTCCAATGTATCATACATGATACATTAATGTCTATATTAACTCATTTAGATCCACAGCTCCTAACTGGCCACAAAGGAAACATAAAATCTGCAGTATTAGATTCTAGTGGACAAAAGATTTTTAGCGGTGGGGATGATAAAATTATTCGGTGAGTCGATGGATATTACAACGGTACCACAAAAAAGTGAAATTGTCATTAAAAAAATGAAAATAAAAAAATTCATAAAAATGGCAAATTGATTTGTAGGTTTTGGGATATACGTACAATGACAGAATTTAAGAAAATAGAAACAGGCCACCCAGTCTCTAGTATGGAGATAAATAGAGATGGAACGATACTAATAGTCACATATGGTAACGAAGTGTCATTTTGGGACACCAGCAGGTATGATAGTTTTTTCTCAATATTCCTGAATGGTCTGGCCAGTGTACGTAGTTCAATTATAACAAAACTTTGATTGATAAGGTATGCAACTACCTGAAAACTAATGGGAAATTGATGCCCCAAAGGGTATTGGGCTGTCAATTTCCCCTGCATAATGCAAAATGACTGAAAAACGGCAAACGTCACAAGGCTATATTATCCGCATTTTACAAAATTTCGCAACGAAAGTTTGGAATATTACTAATTTTGTGATGCTCTTTCAAGCTGTGATGAAATTTTTGTCTGGACTTGTTTAGATCAAAATTTAGTCTATAATGCAAATGGTCCATTCAGGTAGTTGCATCCCTATCAACTGAAGTTTTATTTTTGCCTTTTATTTTATTTATTGCCTAAACTAACTTTATTTATACTACAAGCACTATCAGATCTAATTGTTCACACCAGAGATCCAGCACTACTCTCGCATAGGATGGAGGCAAAATTACAATCACACAATTGCATATTACAGGAGGCAAATGCTAAGATGAAAAGTGCTTGCTCTCACAAATGCCCTTAACGCTTTTGCCACTGAAGCCCTTAACTCTTTTGTGTTCATTTTCTAGTTGTGAGAAGATCAAATCATTTGAATGTCCATGCGACATTTACTCTGCTTCACTTCATCCTGACAAGTCGTGTTTTGTGGCTGGCGGAGAAGACTTTAGGTTATTCAAATTTGACTACGAAACTGGAAAAGAATTGGGTACAGTAACTTCAATTCTGAACTAACTTCAATTCTAGATACTTAGCTCTATCAGTTGTAAACTGTTCTTTTATGGAGGTACAATAAGTTATCTCTTATTGTTCCAGTGTTACTACAGGAGGAAACCTAAACTAAACTAACTTTATACTGGATAGCTCTACCAGTTCTAAACTGTTCTTCCTAGAGATCCAGTAAGGATATCTCTTATTGTTCCAGTGTTACTACAGGAGAAAACCTAAACTAAACTAACTTTATTTATACTGGATAGCTCTATCAGTTCTAAACTGTTCTTCCTAGAGGTCCAGTAAGGATCATCTCTTATTGTTCCAGTGTTACTACAGGAGAAAACCTAAACTAAACTAACTTTATTTATACTGGATAGCTCTACCAGTTCTAAACTGTTCTTCCTAGAGATCCAGTAAGGATCATCTCTTATTGATCCAGTGTTACTACAGGAGGAAACCTAAATTACTCTAACTTTATTTATACTGGATAGTTCTATCAGTTCTAAACTGTTCTTCCTAGAGGTCCAGTAAGGATCATCTCTTATTGATCCAGTGTTACTACACGAGGAAATCTAAACTAAACTAACTTTATTTATACTGGATAGTTCTATCATTTCTAAACTGTTCTCCCTAACCAGTTGAAATGTATATTTCATTGTAGAATCATACAAAGGCCATTTTGGTCCAGTGCATTGTGTCCGTTTCTCGCCAGATGGGGAGCTATATGCGTCGGGCTCGGAGGATGGAACGCTAAGATTATGGCAAAACACTGTAGGAAAAACATATGGTTTGTGGAAAGCTTTAAATGGAGAGGAAAATAACGCTACTGAAAATGGGAAAGTTTGATATATAAATGTAAAAGGTTTAGTCAGACAAATACAGCTCGTCTGGGTTCGAAGACTACACACGTAATAACATATTAACGCACAAGTTGTAACAAACCTGCAGCAGACTTGTAGCAATGCATGGCTGTTCCAACAACTTGTCAACAGGATGTGTTCGCACTGCTTGTTCCCAGCTTGTTGACAAGTTGTTAACGGCTTGTTGACAACTTACTACAAGGTTGATGAGCTCGACAGACTTGTTACAAGTTGTTCAAACAATTTGTTATCGTCCTGCAATTCAACAACTTGTCAACAGGATGTGTTCGCACTGCTTATTCCCAGCTTGTTGACAAGTTGTGAACGGCTTGTTGACAACTTGCTACAAGGTTGATGAGCTCGACAGACTTGTTACAAGTTGTTCAAACAATTTGTTATCGTCCTGCAATTCAACAATTTGTCAGCAAGTTGTGAATGACAACCTTGTAGCAACTTGATAAAATAACAGCATTGTTACAACTTGTTGACAAGCTTGCTACAAGCCTGTTGCGAACACATCTTGTTGACAAGTTGTGGGATTTTTACGTGTGTACTCTTTGTGAAATCCATCTATTTTTGTTTGACCAAAACACACATATACTGGTGTATAGTTTATAAATAAAGACGATTTCCTTTACACTACGCTCAATTTTTGGTACGGCGCAGATGAAACTGCTATACCCGTATCAAATTTATCTGTGCTCAGCCTTTGTAAATAGGTAGTCCGGACAAAAATGGTATAGGTACCAAAATTATGCGTACTGTAATTGTAAACAGGTCCGCTTTATCAACGACTACTAACCCAAGGGCAAGCCGAAGTCTGAAAGCGCAGACTACATGTATGTAACCAGCAAGAGAACGAACTGTCTACGAGTCGACTACGTGGTGAAGGAATTGTGTCAGGGCACAGATTACAGGATTGCAATCTCTATAATCTGTGGTTAGAGGGACAGCTCGTGTTAAAAGACGGTATATAGTACAATCAAAATAGAAAATAGATCAGAAAAAATTAGTAAGACAAAAATTAGCGTATGCACTCTCTTCAGCAACCTTGATAACATACTAAAAGCCCTCACGTATCCTCTTGGAGCTTTCTCCATTAAGTTTTTTGTTCGATTTCCCTAGTGAACTCCTATATTGTTAAAAAAAGTGAAATTTCAGATTCATTTATAGGAAAAATAAGTTACATCATCAGAAAACTTACAAAAAACTACATATAAGACATTTAAACGGCTACCTTGATTTTGCAAGTTCTTCTTGAGTTATGAGCTGTTGGAAACGTGTTGTCAGACTAGTATCCAGGATTTTTGTCAGATTTTGGCCTATTTGACACATTTGGAACAGCAATAACTCGAAAACCGCTTGAAAAATTTAGGTGACTGTTTAAATGTCTTATATGTATAGTTTTTATGAGCTTTCTAGTGATGCGAGTCATTTTTGTTATGAGTGAACTTGAAATTTCACGTTTTTTAACAATATGGGAGTAATAGAATCGAAAAAAGGCTTGTCATAATGGAAAAAGCTCCAAGAGGATACATGGGGACTTAGTATATTGTTCAGGATAGTTAAATTATTGCATCTAACAAATTTTAGCTTTTTACTATTTTTTCCAACCTTGGCCTTAAAATGAGCTAAAATTACTGAACTATATATAGGCGTAGAAAAAGTATTGAACAATTTTCATGTGTAAAACTTTAATTTTATTCAAGTCTATGACTATATATATATATACAATTGTTTATGTTTACGTTTATTGCCGCCAACAAAAACTATCTAAAATGACGTTGCTACTGTTCATGCGATTCGCATGGGATATATTTTATGTCAAAATGTACGACAGGTTACATTTTTAAAGTTGGAACAAATCAACAAAATGTGTGTGACAGTGTGAACTCTGGTTCGCGCCAGGCATTTAACCAGGCGGCCGTCCAACCGTCACTTTTAAAATAAGACGGCCACTTTTAAAATTAGACGGCCATGGACGGCCTAAGAAAATGTTTTCATTGAACAGCAACTCGCAAGCCTTGATATTTCGTGAATTCCTAATATAAAAAGTTGTCAGCTGTTGTTTATCTTTTTTTCTGTGTTGGTGTTGTGTACTCAGGTGAATATGTAATGTTTGTGATGTTACTCTGAGTGTATATCCACACCGGGCGAGCTTGAAAAACATGCCCGGCCACGGTGGAAATCGAACCTAAGACCTTTGGAATACTATTGCTCCACAAGAAAAGACGCTGAATTAGGAGTATATACACAGAATAAAGACATACAGAAGTGTAACTTCCATTACAAAACCGTAAGGCGCTTTTTTACCGAAATAGCTGGCGGCCATGTTCTTAGCAACTGCCCTAAAGAGAGGCATTCACCCCCCTGGAATATTAAATTTTCAATATGTTTTCAGGGGGGTGACTGCCTCCATTTAGGGTACTTGCTAAGAACATGGCGGACTGAAAAAATCCCTTACGCACTTTTAATAAGAAGATACACTTCTGTATGTCTTTATTCTGTGGTACATATATGAGCACTGATTCAAGCCCCATGTTTTTTGACCATGTTCATGAAAATAGGTTGTCACACCCACGGTATTTTTTGGACGGGCAGTTTGGACACTCTGGCTAAAAGCCTGGTTCACACCGTCGACGTTTCTGTAATAATATAAACGTGGCGAACACAGGACGATTTGAAGTGTCTTTGATGATATTTACAAATCTAATGTGCGGTTGTCTGTGTGTTCACTGAATGCAAGATGTTCATCATAACGAGGTCAGTTCGCTGAAAAAGACAAGAGAACACATCAGAGTTATTTACGGTGGTGTCCACCCTTTGGTGAAGGTGAAATTCAAGGACTTTTCCAGGCCCATTTTCAGTAAATTCAAGGACGTATAGAACTGGGAAAAGCTTTGAAAATGGCACGGATTTGCCGTATATTATTAACTTTATTCAGTAATGTTGGCACAACTGGAGGTTAAGGAAATTCATTCCAGGACTTTCAAGGACTTCTACCGATTTTCAAGGACTTTCCAGTCCTGGAATATTTTTCTTCCAATTGAAGGACTTTCCAGGATTTTCAAGGTCCGTGAACACCCTGGTTGTTGCAAGCAGGTACATGTACCGTCCAGTTGAATAAATAGACCTTATGCATAATGACGTCACAAGGCTTGATGCCCGCAAGGAATGCTGGTCTTAGTAGTCATTGCGCGGGAAAATTTCGATAGTGGCCATTTTGAATTGTTTAATTTTCCCGGGCGATGACTACTAAGACCAGCATTCCTCGCGGACATCAAGTCTTGTGACTTCATAATGCATAAGGTTTATTGACGAGAATGGTTGATATCTCTCACCACTATTAATTGTTTGCTGCATGTATTATCTTTAATAAACAATTTCCAAATTCCTCCAAAACTAACTTCTGAATATCTGTCCGTGACGTATTTTTCTAGGAAAGGAAGAATGAAAATAAAATTATATAGTACGAGGTATTGGCGGTCCAGGAGTTCGTGGAACCATAGAGTTGCATTCCTGCAATATGCAATGACCTTTTGCCTAAAATTTTGATCTCAACAAGTCTAGACAAAAATTTCATCACAGCTTGAAAAAGCATCACAAAAATATAGTAATATTCCAAAGTTTCGTTACGAAATGCTGTAGAATGTGGATAATATATCCTTGCGAAGTTTTCAGTTTTTCAGTCATTTTGTATTACGCACGGGAAATTGATACTTTTTTTCAATTTCCCGTGCGTAATACAAAATGACTGAAAAACGGCAAACTTCGCAGGGCTATACTGTCCGCATTTTACAACGTCTCGTAACGAAACTTTGGAATATTACTAATTTTGTGATGCTCTTTCAAGCCGTGATGAAGTGATTGTCTAGACTTGTCTAGATCAAAATTTTGTTCATTAGGGAATAGGTCCATTTGACTCTACCAAACACCGCAGGTTTTCTGGATAAAAGTCACCCTTTCTGACAGAGCTTTTTAATTTTTTTTTAAATAAATTTAGTTCACCTTTTCAGCAGCTGAGGCTTGAACAAGGAGACACCGGCATGTCGCCTCAACAACGTCAAGAGTTACAAAAGAGAACGGAAGTCTGAAAGAAGAAAGGTACTGTCAGTATCTGTTGTGAAGTTTGGTGTACATGGGTAAGCACTAGCGCGTAGTAGAGTGTGTTCAACGTGCTATGATTGGAAAAGAATCTTACTTTTCACCAGCATGTGCAAGTATGGGTGCTCTGCTAGGAAGATCTTCCATCTGAGATTCTAACTTCGTCTTTGCCGCATTTTGTTGCTGTACTCGAACTTCTACATTGAGTAATAACAAGACTTGTATGATCACCATCATTTATCATACATCATCACTATCAACAACACATCACCATCATCATCACGACCACCATCACATTACTCTACCATCATCATCACTCTACCATCAGCTGATCACCATCACATCACCATCATCATCATCACTACCAACAACACCACTACCAACAACACACCACCATCATAACTACCACCATCATTACTCTACCATCACCACTACCAACAACACACCACCATCATCACTACCATCATCACCAGCAATGTTATATACCTGCTGCATCTGCCAAGTGCATCAAAGTTTTCCTTTCTGGACTTTCTTCAAAGTTTTTACAACCAGTACATTTACAAATATTCGTACACAAGATTTTTGCCTGGTGGAAAAAGATACGAAAACAAAAGTTAACAAAAACAACAGAGTAAAGTACTCTCAGGAGTCAGGATAAGGTTTGCCTTTATATCTAATTGTGATCAAGTCTAACAAAACCAACCTCGTAACATTCGCAATAATTCTTGAGACAACCAGATCGTTTGCAGTGACAGCCTGTGAGAATCGAGAAGAGTCTGAGGTTCGCATATTTGGGGAGAGAGGAGCGTGACTCGTCTAAGGCCCCGTTTACATGAGACCTGGACGAAGTGAAACCAGAATGAAAATTGAGATTGTCAACATGTTTACATGAGACCAGAAATCACAAATTTTTCAATTTAATTCCCTTGTCAGGCAATTTTATAAATAATATATCACATGGGCGTACCGGGCGGGATAGCCCCCCCCCCCCCCAGTTTGTTGGGCAAACAAAGCCAGTCGGGCAATATTCGCTTCACAGTCGGGCAATATTGGCTTATTGTAAGAATAAATGGGACAAATTTTGTCAATTTTGTGGGAAATTCTGCCAATTCTGTGGGAAAAATGCTATCTAATAGGAATTTTTAGTAATCACTCTTTCCCCCCTCCCGTCGACGGAAATTTTTTTTTGACAACTCGGGCACAATCCGAAAAAGTCGGGCAAATTTCTTTCCGCCCCCCTAATTTTTTCCTTCCCGTACGCCCATGATATATCATCTATTATAATAACATCTATTTATATAAATAATACTATATGACCGAAACGAAATGGTCCCAGTTTGACTTCGTTCCGGTCTCGTGTAAACGGAGCCGAATGCTTGGGAAATCTCGTGTCGTACTCTCTAAAAGGTACAGTAACCGGGGGTTGTACTGATATCCTACAAAATCTTATTAAGGATGGCTGCTTCACGAACCTTTATTATGTCTCCGCTCCGTCTCGCCCGTTCCTTTGCCAATTTTCGGGTGAAAAGCGTGAGGATTTCGCCCCAAACAGGCCTGAAAAAGAGATTGCGAAGATATGCATATAGGATCTACTATTAAATAATAAAAGAGGAATGATGGCCTACCCTGATTGCTTTACTTCGCTCTTTTTCATGGTCAATATTATTGGAACAATTATTACAATTGCAGTTGCTGCAGAATTCACCATTTGCAAAACAATCGCAGTATCTAGAAAATATAGCGCAGTGTCATTGAAGTCGTTTCTTTCACTGCTTTCCATGAATCCTCGGCATTTTGATGTAAAAAATACTTACAGTTTTAGACATTGAGATTTTGTACAATTACAAGGCTTCCTCTGTCTGGTTGGAGACGGTGGATCTGGGACACTAGAAACGGTAACATTTTTTATTGTTTATAAATAATGAAACTTGCTCAAAGAAATCTTTGGCTTTGCTCAGGAAAATCTTCTATTCTTAAGCCCTGGGCAAACTAGGAAACATTGTTGTGGAAACATTTGTGATTCTCGATGTTTCCTCAAATGTTTCCCCTGTTTGCCCACCCGTGGAAACATTGTTGCGGAAACAAAATTTGCTTCCCGAGAAGCAAAAATGTTTCCTAGCGAATTCAGAAACATTTGATGTTTCCCTATGTTTCTCACTAATGTTTCCTAGTGTTTGTCCACTCTGGGGAACATTGGTAGGAAACAATGTTTCCGCAACAATGTTTCCTAGTTTGCCCAGGGCTTTACAGCCAAAGAAGAAATGGTTGGGCTTTGTTCATTATTGAGCGTGAAAACATTGATCAAGTATGTAGCCACTAGGAGTTACGGACAGCAAGGAACTAGTTTGTGATCCTGCTTGACAATTTCACAATCATGTTATTATTTCATCTTTGTTTTCGCCTTCCACATTCAAAAATTGATTTGATAAAGAAGTTGAGAATACTTGGAGGGGTTTTTGCATCCCCATGAAATAGATGATTGCAGCTATATAGAGGAAATGTTGATCTAGACAAGAAGAAACGAAATCCATTACCATAGCTGGAAAGAGCGTCTTAAAATGAGTAAAATTGCGAAGTTTGGTTGCGAATTGTTGTAAAATGAGGAAAGTATAGCCCTGTGAAGTTCGCAAATGTTGTATATATTTGCATTACGCGCGGGAAAAATAATCATTTTTGAGCCGGAAGTGGATATTTTATCGCGCGTAATGCAAATTATATACAAAATTTGCGAACTTCACAGGGCTATATGTTCTTCATTTTATAACATTTAGCAAACCAATCTTTGCAGTTTTACTCATTCTAAGGGAGCGGTCATTATTTATGGCGGGGGGTGGCAACGAAGAGAAAATGGTTGGGTAATCAAAATTTTGAGTAAGTAAAAAGTTGGGTAAATGAAAAACAAAACAACTCAAGGGTTGGGTAATAAAAATTTATTGTCATTTCCAAAGCATGACCCACTGATATATTGGAGACTGAAAAGCAATGTCAACAGTCATTTGTCAATACAATACGTGAATCAATCAGAGTCACTATCTTGATCATTTTAACAAAACAAATGGTGTTTCCAAAAAAGTGCATGTGCAGACAACATGAAACTTTAGACTGCAGAAAATTTCACAAGCCGTTATCAAACTCATGTCATAGAAGTGGTAAAAGACATGTGTGACAACTGAATGGTATCCTTTTGTAGTTTTTGGCCAGGGGTGGGTAATTATTTTTCAATTTATATTTGAGGTTGGGTAATCAATTTTTTGTCTTTTTAATGGTTGGGTCAGCAAAATTTTTGCCACGAAAAACATTTCTCTTCGGTGCCACCCCCCACCATAAATAATGACCGGTCCCTAAGACGCTCTTTCTAGCTGTTGGATTTCGTTCTTCTTGCATTGATCAAAATTTAGTCTATATATAGCTGGAACCATCCATTCAGTCTGACTTGCTCTTGAATATCTTACCCATTGACAGGTTCGGCAGTACTGCTAACTGTTTGAGATATCTGAACAGCTGTTGATAATTGTACTCCACTTGTTGTAGCCCCTGCAGTTTGAACTTGCTGAACAAAAGATAAGTAATACATTCATAATGCTTAGAACACGAACAGCTGTGTTGTGTGAACCTATTCCCTAATGAACAAAATTTTGATCTAGACAAAAATTTCATCACAGCTTGAAAGAGCATCACAAAATTAGTAATATTACGAAGTTTCGTTGCGAAATGTTGTAAAATGCGGATAATATAGCCGTGCGAAGTTTGCCGTTTTTCAATCATTTTGTATTACGCGCGGGAAATTGATACCTTTTTTCAGAATGCGGTTTAATTTCCCGTGCGTAATACAAAATGACTGAAAAACGGCAAACTTCGCAAGGCTATATTATCCGCATTTTACAACATTTCGCAACGAAACTTCGGTATAGTACTAATTTTGTGATGCTCTTTCAAGCGGTGGTGAAATTTTAGTCTAGACTTGTCTAGATCAAAATTTTGTTCATTGAGGAATAGGTCCATTGAGTATACAACATTCTACGTTGTAGTCTTGTATTTGGTGGCAAATAAATAGATTGCGAGTCATGCTTACTGATACGCAGTAATATAAATTATAAAGAATCTCCATTACCTGTGGTACATAAACAACACCATCTCTGATGATGGTACCAGGAGGGAGCTGTATGGTTGCTCCAGGTGGTAGGTTACCAAGATTGGGTGCGATGGCTCGGAGCTGTGTTGAACCAGGGTGGGTTTGAAGTAAAACGCGCTGCTGAACAACACCTGTGGCTTGTTGACTTGGGTTGGGTAGAACCTGATTTCATGAAAGTAAAACTAGCTATTTTATACATTTTATTTATACTGGATAGCTCTATCAGTTCTAAACTGTTCTTCCTAGAGGTCCAGTAAGAATTATCTCTTATTGATCCAGTGTTACTACAGGAGGAAACCTAAACTAAACTAACTTTATTTATACTGGATAGCTCTATCAGTTCTAAACTGTTCTTCCTAGAGGTCCAGTAAGGATCATCTCTTATTGATCCAGTGTTACTACAGGAGGAAACCTAAACTAAACTAACTTTATGTATACTGGATAGCTCTATCAGTTCTAAACTGTTCTTCCTAGAGGTCCAGTAAGGATCATCTCATATTGATCCAGTGTTACTACAGGAGGAAACCTAACTAAACTAACTTTATGTATACTGGATAGCTCTATCAGTTCTAAACTGTTCTTCCTAGAGGTCCAGTAAGGATCATCTCATATTGATCCAGTGTTACTACAGGAGGAAACCTAAACTAAACTAACTTTATTTATACTGGATAGCTCTATCAGTTCTAAACTGTTCTCCCTAGAGGTCCCAGTAAGGATCATCTCTTATTGATTCAGTGTTACTACAGGAGGAAACCTAAACTAAACTAACTTTATTTATACTGGCTAGCTCTATCAGTTCTAAACTGTTCTTCCTAGAGGTCCCAGTAAGGATCATCTCTTATTGATTCAATGTTACTACAGGAGGAAACCTAAACTAAACTGGATTGCTCTATCAGTTCTAAACCGTTCTTCTTAGAGGTCCAGCAAGGTGCCAAGATCATCTCTTATTGGTCCAGTGTTACTACAGGAGGAAACCTAAACTAAACTAATTTTATTTATATTGGATTGTTCTATCAGTTCTAAACTGTTCTTCCTAGAGGTCCAGCAAGGATCATCTCTTATTGATCCAGTGTTACTACAGAAGGAAACCTAAACTAAACTAACTTTATTTATATTGGATTGTTCTATCAGTTCTAAACTGTTCTTCTTAGAGGTCCAGTAAGGGTTAACCCTTTTTTGTACAGTATTACAACTGGAGGAAACCAGACTGTCCATTGAGCATTATGTGGAAGCAAACTGGAAACACTCTTCTCACAAGCGACATAAGTGAAATTATAATCAGACAACTGCAGGAATTGAACACAGAGATGACACATGCAAGACACATGCAAGACACATGTAAGACACATGTAAGACATATGCAGTAACAACTAGGCCACAACAACACACAATGATACAGTACCTGTTTTCCTGGCCTGGGTGTATTGGCAGGCTTGAGTTGAATTTGTGTTACTTGTGGTCTCACCACTGTGCTAGTGCCGGTGGCCATCCTTGGTGCTATGGGTCTTAAGGTGGTCTGTGGGGATATCCTTGGTTGAGGGACTATCTGGAACCGAGGTAGGTTTCCAATGCTCTGAACAAACCTTGGCACACTGTTGCCGGATATCGCAATCAGTTTGTTTGAAGATGACGTTGTAGTAAAGTACATTGGCTAAAATGATGAATGTTCAATTTTGTGCTGTTACAATAGTTGTCTTAAGGTAAATCCATCACTAAACTGAACTTTATTTATACTGAATAGTTCTAAACTGTTCTCTCCAGAGATACAGTAATGGTCTCTTATTGATCCAGTGTTACTACAGGAGGAAACTTAAACTAAACTTTCTATATTTATACTGGATCGCTCTATTAGTTCTAAACTGTTCTTCCCAGAGGACCAGTAAGGATCATCTCTTATTGATCCAGTGTTACTACAGGAGGAAACCTAAACTAAACTAATTTTATTTATACTAAATAATTCTATCAGTTCTAAACTGTTCTTCCTAAAGGTCCAGTAAGAATCATCTGCTACTGTTCCAGTGTTACTACACAAGGAAACCAAAGGCGCATGTATGCACAGAATTTCATTGTATGCTATTACCTTGTTCCCAGGTGCAGAGGGACTTGGAATGACCTTGTTCCCTTGTGGTACAATCGACTGAGCCATAGGGCGTCGCTGTACTGGTTGAGTACTTGATGTTTGCTGTATCATGACAGGCTGAGTGTTTCCTGGAGGTAAACCTAGAACAGCAGCTTGAAGATAATGATATTTTATAAGGTACTGCTACTCTCAAAAGAATGTTGAAAACACCAAATATGCACAGGTTAAGGCGCATTTCCACTCAGGAAAATTTTCCGCAGAAAGAAAATTTTGTGAAATGTGATTGGCTGACACAAATTTTCTGTCGGAAAAAAATTTTGAAGTTGAAAATTTTCAACTTTTAACAATGATATTTTCAGAAAATTTTCTGTCTGTGGAAAATTTTCTTGAGTGGAAATGGGTCTTAAGACAATTGCATACATGGCTGATGATGTGTTATGCAATCTAATAAAGATAATTCACTGTAGGCAATGTTTTATGGAGAACTTCAACCAATGAATAACAGACAATTCCCATTATAGACTAATTTTAAAACTAGGCAAGGAGATGCAAATAAATCACCACAGCTAGAAAGAGCATACTAAAATGAGTAAAATTACAACATTTGGTTGCGAAATGTTGTAAAATGTGGAAAATATAGCCTTGCAAAGTTTGTATACTTTTGTATTGCTTGCGACCATTTTCAGCCTAAATGTGGTAGGAATGTGGTAGGAATTTCCGGAAGCAATACAAAAGTATACAAAATTTGCGAACTTTGCAAGGCTATATTTTCCTCATTTCACAACAATTCGCAACCAAACTTTGTAATTTTACTAATTTTAGTATGCTCTTTCTAGCTGTGGTGATTTATTTGAGTTTCCTTGCCTAATTTTAAAATTAGTCTATAATGGGAATTATCTATTGGGAAACTAGACAGTTATACACAATCATCTTGAAGTGCCATCATGCTGCAGATGATGGCCACCTGGTATTTATCAGAGTGAGAAAATAATGTTCATTCTTTTTATTATATGTGGTAATCTTGTCAGTTATATTGAACTCAGAGTTCATACACATTCATAATTTAAAAAATCCAGGGTTTTCCAGGGGCATTGGTTTTCATCCTTTTTTCAGGGGTTTTCCAGGGGAAATTGAAATAAAAATGTAATTGTTTAACTGATAACAAACATTCGCGATTGCTAGTACTTCATCTTGGACATGTATTTTTTGGGTTTGTACCAGTTCGAACGAAACGTCATGCGGTTGTGTGATATGCCCAAGAAATGCTGTGACTATTTATAAATTACAAATAGTCACAGCATTTCTTGGGCCTAAACTAATTAACACTATCTTAAAAAGAAAGATTGAACAAACATTTCTTGCATTATGCAAGAGCTCAGTTTTCCAGGGATAAATTTGAAATTCCAGGGTTTTCAAGGGTTTTTCAGGACTAAAATAAAAATCCATGGTTTTCCGGGAGGCATACGAACCCTCTGCAGTGTCAATATTTCTTACATAAACTCAACAATTGACGTACCCATCTCAAATTTTAAAGACAATGTCCACTCCTGTGTGCATGCGCGAACTTTGTTTACATTTTAAACTGCTATATTTGTAAAATATGATATACTAACTGAATATCGAACACTTTTCTGGTTTGCTATGCTTGTAAATGAATATAAACTCTATGTTTCAATTCAAAAAAGTTGGAAAGATGCAAAATTTGGGCAATGTTTATATCTGGGGCCCCCTTTGTTATGAGCAGAACTGGTGCGCAAAATGGAGTGAAAATCATCTTTAATTAACATCTCTCAATCATACAATAATAATATATCCAGGAATATTTTTTTAGGATTACCAGGGTTTTGCAAAGAAGAGATAGACACAGCACGACCTGCAAACATCTGTGACGTCACTGTCTGCGGGACTACAGGTTGTTGTACACCCTGCACTTGACATGCCTGCAATGCCGAAATGGTCACTGGTACATCTTGGTCCATGGGTTCCGGCACAGTCATATTGGTTGTTGGTGTCGTCATGGCAACAAACTTTTGAGATATTGGTGTTGAGGTATCCATGGCTCCATTCGGTGGCTCGACTTTGACCAAGGAATGACTAGCAGCTTCTTGTTGTAACATTACAAAAACTCTGCTGTGCCTTCTATGTTACATTCCTAGTAAGTGTTAAAAGTTTGCAAGTAGTAGAATGGTAAATTTCAGAAATGGACACACATTCATCCAGTTTCGTTTCCTGCATAGAGGAATTTAGAGCTGTGCCCAACTGGATTTGAATAACTGACTATTTTTCAGAAAGTACATAACCTTGGCTATGTAGAGCTTCATCTTTGTGATTGAGACGTCGAGCTGTAACTAATGTTGCATAAAAACAAGACTCTATAGCCAAAATGGCGTGCTTTCCAAAAGGGTGTCTACTTCCCCTTGACCAGTAAAATTGTCTGGCAAAAGACGAAGTATAAACTTTGTGGCAAACATTTTTTTGGATTTCCAAACAAGCAAATTCCACTTACTAGTAAAATATCCAAAATAAAACAACACTCAACTAAAATATATTAAATATAAAACACAAAGGACGTATTTACATTCATGAATTTAATAATATGTTATGTAAGGAATGTTTCAAAATTGAATCGAAAATTATGAAATATAATGAACTCTCTGTTTGTTTACATTTTTGCAAATTCATTTGGCTTCACAAAAGTAATGTATTTTTATATTTCTCGGGCAAAATTTGTGCTTTATTGCCTCTACAAGATTAATATAAGATTAAGTTAAATTTAATTTTCAGTCCGGTTTTAAAAAACACGCTGCTTTTATGTTTTAATTTGACCTTTGGATTCGCACACCAAATTACGACACGAAATATTTTTGTTTAAAATCCTAACATTTAAAGCCCATATCTTGCTGGTTTCATATAAATTAATCCACTAAAACGCAAGAATATTAAAATGGAGGGATTTTTAAATTTAAAACAGCGATAGAAGAAGGATCTTTTGTCTTTCATAGACGTTTTACCAAGAGCCCCGAACTATTTATATTCCATTAGGGCAGACGCCGCATCGAAAAATTGTACGAAATCTAGCCTGTTTTGCAAGGCAAATAAATGCAATCGGCTCGCGCCCAGCAACAAATAAGTGAATATACATACCTAGTAATCATTTGAGAGGTTTTTATTAATAGAATGTGGAGCAACAAAGACGCAAAACCCAGGGGAAAAGGCTATTGTTTTCATTCAACAATTCCCCAATCGACAAGCCATTTTGTTCAAAATCACGCGCTTTTCGCCACGAAGCAACATGCTTTCCCGTCGTGCCGTACGTTATTTCCAGCAATTTGATTGGTTGTTTCGGTCACATGACGTTCTAACGAGCACGCTGATTGGTTCATTTCGCGAAGCTCATAGTTGTCGGAGAATTTGAACGCGAATTTTGTCGGGAAAGCAAGACAGGAGTGCGCAAAATAAGGCGAAATTTGTTGTGCTTTATTTACGCTCAATTTTATCTTTAAACTTTTGTTTTTGCACGAAATACGGTGAGTTCAGTGTATGCTCGAAGGTATTTTCATCCATGTACCATTTTTTATAGAAAATAGCAGTGTGTGTAACTTGGGTTGACCCATGCGGGGCCCCTTCACAAAAATTATGCGTGGGTTGGGGGAATGTTTTATGTTTATAAAACAAGAGTCCCATATTGTCACAAGGGGGTATAAGGGTTACGGGTATAACAGTTAGTGTAACATGGTGGTAAAGCTAAAATTGAAGAAGACATTTATCTGAATTAACATAGGCTATATAAAACATCATGGATAGCTATCCCAGTAGACTTGCCCCAGCCTGGACCTAGGCCTTCTAGTCTTATTTATATATTTTTAATATTCAGTGCTTTTTCACATGAAAAGACTGGGACTAGGTGATTGGGGGGGGGCAGGGCAGAGCTTGTGTCCTTCCTCTGCCACGCCCCCAAATCACCTAGTCCCAGTCTTTTCATGTGAAAAAGCACTGAATATTAAAAAAATATAAATAAAACTAGGAGGCCTAGGTCTAGGCTGGACTTGCCCCATGCAAGTCTCTCTCAAATGGGTTTTGATAGGGTATATCCAGTTTATGATGAGATCAGTCACTCCGTTTCAAGTTCAAAACTGATCTCATAATAAACTGGATATACCCTATCAAAACCCATTCGAGAGAGACTTGGGACCCAGCAGATTTGGACCCCTGGATGAAAATGGATGCCCTGGTCCAAATCCGCTAGCAAATATGGACCAGGGAATCCATATCCACTAGTGAATATGGGCCTATGGGGGTCTTGGTCTATGGACTTTGCTCACAAATTTGGACCCCTCCCATATTTTATCATTGTATCATCTTGGATAGTCCACAACTAGTAGAATTAATTCTTAAATCGAAAAAATATGTGGGGAGCAGAGACGGATTTTCATATTTTTGTTCGGGGGGGGGGTGGATAAATATCTGGGGGGGGTGCTGCTTGCTTTGGCCGGGGCCTGGTGGCAACGCCCAGAAAGGCCAACGAAAAAGTTTAACAAAATTTGTTTTCTAGGCCTGCATGGTGAGATCGGAGACCATAAATTATATTGGTAATTTTACTAATTTAGTAGTAAGAATAATCAAATATGAAACTACCAAATCAAAATATATATAATTTGCAGGGGTGCAAAAAGTTTTGGGGGCGGTGCCAAATGCCTTTGGGGGGGGGTGCAAATCATTTTGGGGGGGGGGTGCGCACTCCCCCAGAAAATCTGTGCCTGGTCGGAGTCCAAATCCGCTGTGACACTGGGCTTACAGTAAAGGCTGTTTTCCACTTCAATGGTAACAAATAGCATTTTCTTTGGGGTCGAAGGCATTGGTGCCACTTTAGTGCTCAAGAAACAAACAAATATGCTACGCTTCAGTAATCAGTATGATATGGTGGAAGTGGAAACAGCCTTACGGGTTGGATCACAGCTTTTGAGAAACCACACTGGTTGCTTAGCAAGTCAAAGCTCTTGGGAAGGCTCCATGATGCGATCTCAGCAGACACAGCGTTAGTCCATGTGCCCGTCACAAGACAGTATGTTGTTGTCTTTTCATAATGTTGGCTTTGCTTATGTCAAACATCACATGTTTACTTAGATTGCCAGGTTAACTTCTGTAGTAACACTGGACCAATGATAGTCTGTTTCACAGCCACTCTTTGTGTTGTTAGACCAACAAGAGATTGCTCTAAATGGACCTTGAGGGAAAACAGTTTAGAACTGGTAGAGCTATCCATTTGTAGTAAAGTCATATGGTAAAGATGATTTGTAAACATGGACTTTGTCACACAAGTCTCGTGTTTAAAAAACAAAATTTAATTAATTAATATGCCAGATTAGGTAATAGGCATGCCCCCTGGTACCGCTAGGGCGGATATACGTCAGACATCTCGTGATTGTCCCATGCACATGTCAACAAAACAATGGAATTGGAATAAATTTGACACTTGTCTGAGGTCAGGTGTCGCGAGCTAAACTGGTGATTCTACATCGACATTTTTAGACAAAAAAACCCAACTATGAAGCTTTTGATATTTGCGTGTCTCGTCGCTGTGGGTAAGAGTGCATTTTTACAATTACTTTACACAAAATCTCCTGAAAAAGCAGCTTTATTTTGCGTGTGGGAAAGTTTAAACTCGCATTACGTTGCGACTGCCACAGGTTGCAATTTGTACCGAAGCGTCTGACAAATGTTATGTTGTGTCTTGAATTACTTTTCCTTGTGCCTTCAGGGCAGAAAACTTAATAAAATAAAAGTTAGACAGTGTTTAGAGCTTGAGGGAAGCCAATCCTGTGAGGTAGACATATTTTTAAAACTTCTTTCGAACAAATGTTTCAAGGAAATGTTTGCAAGCAGGAATTGCAACACACCTGTTACATTTCAAAACGGAGTTTTGACGCTTATTTCCTCTTTGTAATTTACTTGATTTTCCACGTAAAACTACACCGCTTTACAAGTTTTTGCGTTAATTTTTGGTTTGAAGTGTCCTCTTTATAGATATTGAGTTTTGTTTGTGTTTTCGTTCTGCACTATTACGTTTCAATTAAAATTGAAATTCTACATATATAAGCATGTGATGAAAATTATCGAGGAAGTGAAATATGGAATTGTGAAAGTCTTGTGAAATTTAGCAAGGTTTCGTTTTCAATACTGGGTACTGTACTGTGAATTAATATTTCTATGATATATACATATATATTCCTCAGTCCTGTTTATGTTGAAATTGCAGTTAGGGATTGCTCAATAATAAAATTAGAGGTGATGATATCTCAAAGAAAACAGGGGGGGGGAGGGCAGATCTTCAGGTAGTTCAGACACAAACCACGAAAGTTTATTGTAGAATACTTAACCTACACTGGACCACCACACTTGAGATATCTTTTTCAGGTAGTTCAGACACAAACCACAATGCCTATAATAATAATAATATAATGCCTATGGTAGAATACTACCTACACTGGACCACCACACTCGAGATATCCTTTTCAGGTAGTTCAGACACAAACCCCAGCAGCTTACTAGTGGAGAAAACTACACTGGACCACCATGTTCGAGACATTTTTCAGGTAGTTCAGACCGAGACACAAACCATGACAGCTTATTGTAGAAGCTAGTGTATACTACTTACATTGGACTACTGTGTTTGAGATATCACAAGTTTTATTGAGCAATCCCTAATTGACTATGAACACTAAATAAGTATATTTCATAGTTGTAAATTGTCCTTGAAAGTTATTAAAGGTGTATGCCTGTAACGATTTTTGTAGCCTGTGCTTATCCAAGCCGACTTGGTGAAGAGAAATGTACATATGGTCCCTCATACTGGTGCGAAAACTACAAACAGGCCGACAAATGTCAGGCCATTGAGCACTGCAGAAAATATGTGTGGAAAGCCAAGGGGGTGTGTATTAAGAATTTGTTATCAGAATTAAAATTAGCCAGGGAAGAATTATAGTTGTCTTATACTTTCTCAGTCTCATATGGGAAGAGTAGCGACTCATTGTGTATAGTAATTCTTGTTTATTTCAGGCTGACCAATGTGATGATTGCAAAGCTGCCATAACACAACTCCACACGTTTGTGACTACCAATTCGACGAAAGTCATTGAAATATTGAAAAATATCTGTGCTGGACTTAAAACTGAATCTACTATGGTAATATAACAACATTTTTATTTGGGTTTTTAGGTTTATTGTAAGTTACTGATGAAAGTGTGAAAATATGTGGAAATGTTTGTTTTAGTGCAAGTTTTATGTTGAGACATATGGAAGTGGGGTTGTTGCTGCACTTACAGAAATAACAGTGAGTGTTAATTGAGTTTTATAATTTGAAAATTATTGATGTGCAGTTGAGCATGATCAATACATCATTATCACTGCTAGTCTACTACCATCATCACTATAACTAGCACCATAATCAGCACCATCATCACCATCATCGTCACCATCATCGTCACCATCATTACTGTCGTTCCAATTGAAGTGTTGCTGAAATATTGATTCAATACATTACCTCGGGCTGACCAATTCATTTCATCAAGTTCCTCGAGATATTCATACACTTCCTAGTATAATTGTAAACTTCCTGTTGAATAGTTTGAATGCACCAATCACCTTTGTTGCTTATGCAACTAACCAATCATAAATAGAAAGGAAGTGACCAGAAATGATCAAATACTTGGAATTGGCTCTTTCACAGGAAGTGTATGAATATCTCGAGGAACTTGATCAAATGAATTGGTCAGCCCGAGGTAATGTATTGAAACAATATTTCAGCAACACTTCAATTGGAACGACAGTAATTATCATCATCATCACCATCATCATCATTACCATTATCATCATCACCAGCATCGTCATCATCATCATTTCATCATCATTTCATCATCATTATCACCATTATCATCACCATTATCATCATGATCATCATCATCACCATCACCATCATCATCATCACCATCATCATCACCATCATCATCATCACCATCATCATCATTACCATCATCACCATTATCATCATCACCAGCATCATCATCACCATCATCATCATCACCATCATTACCATTATCATCATCACCAGCATCATCATCACCATCATCATCATCATCATCATCATCATCACCATCACCATCATCATCATCACCATCATCATCATCACCATCATCATCATCACCATCATCATCATCACCATCATCATCATCACCATCATCATCATCATCATCATCATCATCATCACCATCATCATCATCATCATCATCATCATCATCATCATCACCATCATCATCATCACCATCATCATCATCACCATCATCATCATCATCATCACCATCATCATCACCATTATCATCATTACCATTATCATCGTCATCATCATCATTTCATCATCATCATTTCATCATCATTATCACCATTATCATCACCATTATCATCATTATCATCATCATCATTATCACCAGTATCATCATCATTATCACCACTATCGCCATCATCACTACCACCTTCATCATCATTTTATCACCATTACCATCATTATCCTTAATCTTATTCTTTTTGCTCCATCTCAGTCTGACAGTGAAAAACTTTGCCAAGAGCTTGAATTGTGTACTGGTGGAAAAATTCAAATCATGCGAGAAATCTTTGTCAAGAAATTGAAAACTCATCCTTACATCATCGCTCTTAAATCTGTGAAGGTGAGTCAATGACTTGCCATCTAACCTGTTGTGAACATCATCTATCAAATCTAGAGCAACCTGCCTGCCCTTTCTAAATGTATCCATGGAAATGATCGTTATTTTTCCTTGCCATTTAGGCAGATTATTGTGAAGACTGCAAGCTTGTCTTTAGTGAAATTAAAGATCTCTTGGAGGACAAAGATATGCAGGTAAGAGGAAGTAAAGGAAGGGTGATAGAATGAAGGATTCTAGGGTGGAGAAGAGAGAGGCAATTAAAAAAGAATGAAGAAAGGAGATATAAAATTTCTCTCCTGAAATGCTATATTTTGTTTTGTATAGAAAGAAATTATTGCTGCATTGGAAGCCCTATGCACTGAGTTTGGAAGCTTTGCTGATCAAGTACGTTTTCTGCTTCAATGTGGGTGTTTAATGAGTACTGTAATAAATCTTGACTGTGTATGATTGTTGTATCTATAGTGCAAGAGTTATATTGACCAGTACCTCCCCCTGATTTTGGATGAACTGGCTACTTTGGATGTGAGTAACTTTTCTTTTAGTGTTATGTATGTAGTTTTAATGTCACATTATCTATGGCAGCTAATTCTATACTTTAAAATTCTACTACCAGGATCCAACCGAGATTTGCAACGAGCTTGGTCTCTGTAACTCAACACAGAAGGCTGCGGGTATTCTGCAACCTCCATCAAAGAAGCTTTTAATCCCCATAATGCCTGGACCTGTGATCTTCACTCCTCCTGAGAAGAAAGAGAAATCAGCTGATGTATGTCTCCCCAAACATTAAGCTTCAGTTAACTTATGTTGTTCTTGGGGTAGAAATGAGATACAAGATGGGAAAGTGAACTAGTTGCTAGAATTAAATAACCTTATTTATAATGGATAATTCCAAGAGTTCTAAACTGTCCTTCCTAGAGATTCTATAAAGATCTCTTACTGATCCAGTGTTATCCAGAGCTATCCAGTGTAAATAAAGATAGTTTAGTTTCTATAGTGACTGATAATTGCTTATTTCAGGCTGACCAATGCGATGAATGTAAAGCTGCTGTAACACAACTCCACACGTTGCTGACCACCAATTCAACAAAAGTTCTTGAAATATTGAACAATGTCTGTGCTGGACTTAAAAAGGGGCCTGCCGAGGTAATAACAACATTTTTGTTTGGGATTGTTAGGGTAGTGTTATTATAAATTTTAGTGATGAAAGTGTGCAAATATATGGAAATGTTTGTTTTAGTGCAAGGTTGCTGTTAGCTTATATGGAAAGCAGGTTATTGCTGCACTTACAGAAATAACAGTAAGTGTTAATTAGCTGAGTTTTATAGTATGATAATTACTGTGCAGTTGAGTATGTTTGTCATTGACTACTACCATATCATTGCCATCATTACCATCATCATCATCATCTTCACACCACCACTATCACCACCATCATCACCACTACTACTACCATTGTCACCATTACTGTCATTGTCACCATTATCACCATTATCACCATTACACCATTGTCACCATTACCACCATTGTCACTATTACCACCATTGTCACCATTACCACCATTGTCACCATTATCACCATTGTCACCATTACACCATTGTCACCATTACCACCATTGTCACTATTACCACCATTGTCACCATTACCACTATTGTCACCATTATCACCATTGTCACCATTACACCATTGTCACCATTACCACCATTGTCACTATTACCACCATTGTCATAATTACCATCATTGTCACCATTACCACCATTGTCACCATTTCCACCATTGTCACCATTACACCATCATCACCACTACTACTACCATTGTCACCATTACTGTCATTGTCACCATTATCACCATTATCACCATTACACCATTGTCACCATTACCACCATTGTCACCATTATCACCATTGTCATAATTACACCATTGTCACCATTACCACCATTGTCACTATTACCACCATTGTCACCATTACACCATTGTCACCATTACCACCATTGTCACTATTACCACCATTGTCACCATTACCACCATTGTCACTATTACCACCATTGTCATAATTACCATCATTGTCACCATTTCCACCATTGTCACCATTACCACCATTGTCACCATTACCACCATTGTCACCGATACCACCATTGTCACCGATACCACCATTGTCACCATTATCACCATTATCACCATCATCACCAGAAACACTTCTATCATGAACATCAATATAATACAATACCATTGCATTATTAACACTATCACAACCATTATTTCAGTACCTGCATCATCACCATAACTGCCACCACATAACCACCATCATAACCACTATCACAACTATCATTCTCACCACCCCCATCATCATCGCCGTCATCATCACCACCATTCATCATCACCACCATTCATCATCACCACCATTCTTCATCACCACCATTCTTCATCACCACCATTCATCATCACTACTACGATCATCACCAACATTACCTGATCATCATTAATCTCATTATTTCTGCTCCATCTCAGTCTGACAGTGCAAAACTTTGCCAAGAGCTTGAATTGTGTACTGGTGGAAAAATTCAAATCATGCGAGAAATCTTTGTCAAGAAATTGAAAACTCATTCTTACATCGTCGCTCTTAAATCTGTGAAGGTGAGTCAATGACTTGCCATCTAACCTATTGTGTACATCACCTATCAAATCTATAGTAACCTGCCTGCCCTTTCTAAATGTATCCATGGAAATGATTGTTATTTTCCCTTGCAATTTAGGCAGATTATTGTGAAGACTGCAAGCTTGTCTTTAGTGAAATTAAAGATCTCTTGGAGGACAAAGATATGCAGGTAGGAGGAAGTAAAGGAAGGGTGATAGAATGAAGGATTCTAGGGTGGAGAAGAGAGAGGCAATTAAAAAGAATGAAGAAAGGAGATATAAAATTTCTCTCCTGAAATGCTATATTTTGTTTTGTATAGAAAGAAATTATTGCTGCATTGGAAGCTCTATGCACTGAGTTTGGAAGCTTCGCTGATCAAGTACGTTTTCTGCTTCAATGTGGGTGTTTAATGAGTACTGTAATAAATCTTGACTGTGTATGATTGTTGTATCTATAGTGCAAGAGTTATATTGACCAGTACCTCCCCCTGATTTTGGATGAACTGGCTACTTTGGATGTGAGTAACTTTTCTTCTAGTGTTATGTATGTAGTTTTAATGTCACAATCTATGGCAGCTAATTCGATACTTTAAAATTCTACTACCAGGATCCAACCGAGATTTGCAACGAGCTTGGTCTCTGTAACTCAACACAGAAGGCTGCGGGTATTCTGCAACCTCAATCAAAGAAGCTTTTAATCCCCATAATGCCTGGACCTGTGATCTTCACTCCTCCTGAGAAGAAAGAGAAATCAGCTGATGTATGTCTCCCAAAACGTTAAGCTTCAGTTAACTTATGTTGTTCTTGGGGTAGAAATGAGATACAAGATGGGAAAGTGAACTAGTTGCTAGAATTAAATAACCTTATTTATAATTGATAATTCCAAGAGTTCTAAACTGTCCTTCCTAGAGATTCTATAAAGATCTCTTATTGATCCAGTGTTATCCAGAGCTATCCAGTGTAAATAAAGATAGTTTAGTTTCTATAGTGATTATAATTGTTTATTTCAGGCTGACCAATGCGATGAATGTAAAGCTGCTGTAACACAACTCCACACTTTGCTAACTACCAATTCAACAAAAGTTCTTGAAATATTGAACAATGTCTGTGCTGGACTTAAAACGGGGTCTGCCGAGGTAATAACAACATTTTTGTTTGGGATTGTTAGGTTAGTGTTATAAATTTTAGTGATGAAAGTCTGCAAATATATGGAAATGTTTGTTTTAGTGCAAGTTTGCTGTTGCCACATATGGAAATCAGGTTATTGCTGCACTTACAGAAATAACAGTAAGTGTTAATTAGCTGAGTTTTATAGTATGATAATTACTGTGCAGTTGAGCATGATCATCATTGACACCACATTTTCATCACTGACTACTACATATCATCTTCACACCACCACTATCACCACCATCATCATCACTACCACCATTGTCACCACTACCACCATTGTCACCATTACCACCATTGTCACCACTACCATCATTGTCACCACTACCACCATTACTACCATTGTCACCACTACCACCATTGTCACCATTACCACCATTGTCACCACTACCACCATTGTCACCACTACCACCATTGTCACCATTACCACCATTGTCACCACTACCACCATTACCACCACTACCACCATTGTCACGATTACCACCATTGTCACCACTACCACCATTACCACCATTGTCACCACTACCACCATTGTCACCATTACCACCATTGTCACCATTACCACCATTGTCACCATTATGAACATCAAGATATAACAATACCATTGCATTATTAACACTATCACAACCATCATTTCAGTACCTGCATCATTATCACCATAACTGCCACCACATAACCACCTCCATCATCACAACCATCATTGTCATCATCACTGTCATCAACACCACCACCATCATCACCATCATTGTCATCATCATCACCACCATGATCACCACCATCATCATCACCATCATTATCATCATCACCACCATCATCATCACCATCATTATCATCATCATCACCATCATTATCATCATCACCACCATCATCATCATCACCATCATTATCATCATCACCACCATCCTCATCACAACCATCATTGTCATCATCACTATCATCACCACCATCATCATCACCACAGAGTATCATCGTCACCATTACCACTGCCATTGCCAACATTATAATCATTATCCTTAATCTCATTCTTTCTGCTCCATCTCAGTCTGACAGTGCAAAACTTTGCCAAGAGCTTGAAATGTGTACTGGTGGAAAAATTAAAATCATGAGGGAAATCTTTGTCAAGAAATTGAAAACTCATCCTTACATCGTCGCTCTTAAATCCGTGAAAGTGAGTCAATGACTTGCAATCTAACCTGTTGTGAACACTTTACAACATCATCTACATGTATCATATTTATAGCAATCTGCCTGCCCTTTCTGAATGTATCTAAAGAAATTGACAGTATTTTCTCTTGCAATTTAGGCAGATTATTGTGAAGACTGCAAGCTTGCCTTTGGTGAAATTAAAGATCTCTTGGAGGACAAAGATATGCAGGTAGGAGGAAGTAAAGGAAGGGTGATAGAATGAAGGATTCTAGGGTGGAGAAGAGAGAGGCAATTAAAAAAGAATGGAGAAAGGAGATATAAAATTTCTCTCCTGAAATGCTATATTTTGTTTTGTATAGAAAGAAATTATTGCTGCATTGGAAGCTCTGTGCACTGAGTTTGGAAGCTTTGCTGATCAAGTACGTTTTCTGCTTCAATGTGGGTGTTTAATGAGTAATAAGTCTTGACTGCCTGCTCAACTATTGGACATTTAAACTATGTATGATTATTGTATCTTTAGTGCAAGAGTTATATTGACCAGTATCTCCCCCTGATTTTGGATGAACTGGCCAGCTTGGATGTGAGTAACTTTTCTTCTGTTAGGACTATTAACCTTTTGGAGGAGACTCCTTGATATCCAACTGTGTTACAAATGTAGTGTTGTGTAGTTTTAAGGCACAAACTATTGCAGCTAATTCTATACTTTAAAATTCTACTACCAGGATCCAACCGAGATTTGCAACGAGCTTGGTCTCTGTAACTCGACACAGAAGGCTGCGGGTATTGTGAAAGCTTTGAACATTCTACAACCTCAATCAAAGAATCTTTTAATCCCCATGATGATGCCTGGACCTGTGCTCACTCCTCCTGAGAAGAAAGAGAAATCAACTGATGTATGTCTCCCAAAACTTTAAGCTTCAGACTTTATATTGTTCTTGGGTTACAAGTGAGATACAAGATGGAAAAGTGAACTAGTTGCTAGAATTAAATAACCTTTTTTATAATGGATAATTCCAAGCGTTTTAAACTATCCTTCCTAGAGACCCAATAAGGATCATCGCTTATTGATCCAGTGTTATCCAGAGCTATCCAGTGTAAATAAAGATAGTTTAGTTTCTATAGTGATTATATAGAGAATAATACACGGTGCGCGGAAATACCAGATTTATTTCGAGTGATGAACATGATACCTCACGAGTGAGCGCAGCGAACAAGTGAGATATCATGTTCATTGTTCAACACGAGAAACAAATCTGGTATTTCCAAGCACCCATGTATTTTTTTGTTTATTATATAAACAAAATTCAGTGAAAAACAATAAAACGTCCGTGGCAATGCGTTTTACAACAAATGATATTTTCACACGTAAAAATATCGTATTTTTTACGTGTGTTTAAATACGATTTTTTTTAGTGGCCAAAAACTCTATATAACACTTATGTTTATATAATAAAATTGTTTATTTCAGGCTGACCAATGCACTGAGTGTAAAGCTGCGGTAACACAACTCCACACTTTGCTGACTACCAATTCAACAAAAGTTATTGAAATATTGAACAATGTCTGTGCTGGACTTAAAACAGGGGCGGCCGAGGTAATAACAACATTTTTGTTTGGGATTGTTAGGTTAGTGTTATAAATTTTACTGATGAAAGTCTGAAAATATATGGAAATGTTTGTTTTAGTGCAAGTTTGCTGTTGCCACATATGGAAGTCAGATTATTGCTGCACTTACAGAAATAACAGTAAGTGTTAATTAGCTGAGTTTTATAGTATGGTCATTATTGTGCAGTTGAGTATGATCATCATTGACACCACATTTTCATCACTGACTACTACATATCACCATCATCATCTTCACACCACCACCACCACCATCATCACCATCATCATCACCATCATCATCACCATCATCATCACCATCATCATCACCATCATCATCACCATCATCATCACCATCATCATCACCATCATCGCCATCATCATCACCATCATCATCACCATCATCATCACCATCATCATCACCATCATCATCACCATCATCGCCATCATCACGCCATCATCATCACCATCATCATCACCATCATCATCACCATCATCATCTTCACACCACCATCATCACACCACCACCATCATCATCACCACTGTCATCGCCATCATTATCCTTAATCTCATTCTTTCTGCTCCATCTCAGTCTGACAGTGCAAAACTTTGCCAAGAGCTTGAAATGTGTACTGGTGGAAAAGTTCAAATCATGCGGGAAATCTTTGTCAAGAAATTGAAAACTCATCCTTACATCGTCGCTCTTAAATCCGTGAAAGTGAGTCAATGACTTGCAATCTAACCTGTTGTGAACACTTTAGAACATCGTCTACATGTATCGTATTTATAGCAATCTGCCTGCCCTTTCTGAATCTATCCAAAGAAATTGACAGTATTTTCCCTTGCAATTTAGGCAGATTATTGTGAAGACTGCAAGCTTGTCTTTAGTGAAATTAAAGATCTCTTGGAGGACAAAGATATGCAGGTAGGAGGAAGTAAAGGAAGGGTAATAGAATGAAGGATTCTAGGGTGGACAAGAGAGGGGCAATTAAAAAAGAATGAAGAAAGGAGATATAAAATTTCACTCCTGAAATGCTATGTTTTGTTTTGTTTTGTTTTGTATAGAAAGAAATTATTGCTGCATTGGAAGCTCTTTGCACTGAGTTTGGAAGCTTTGCTGATCAAGTATGTTTTCTGCTTCAGTGTGGGTGTTTAATGAGTAATAAGTCTTGACTGCCTGCTCAACTATTGTGCATTTATACTATGTATGATTATTGTATCTTTAGTGCAAGAGTTATATTGACCAGTATCTCCCCCTGATTTTGGATGAACTGGCCACCTTGGATGTAAGTAACTTTTCTTCTGTTAGGACTATTAACCTTTTGGAGGAGACTCCTTGATATCTAATTGTGTTACATATGTAGTGTTGTGTAGTTTTAAGGCACAATCTATGGCAGCTAATTGTATACTTTAAAATTCTATTACCAGGATCCAACCGAGATTTGCAACGAGCTTGGTCTCTGTAACTCGACACAGAAGGCTGCGGGTATTGTGAAAGCTTTGAACATTCTGCAACCTCAATCAAAGAATCTTTTAATCCCCATGATGATGCCTGGACCTGTGATCCTGACTCCTGAGAAGAAAGAAAAATCAACTGATGTATGTCTCCCAAAACTTTAAGTTTCAGACTTTATGTTGTTCTTGGGTTACAAGTGAGATACAAGATGGAAAAGTGAACTAGTTGCTCTAACTAAGTAACCATATTTATACTGGATAGCTTTATCAGTTATAAACTGTTCTTCCTAGAGGTCCATCATATCTTATTGATCCAGTGTTACTACAGGAGGAAACCTAAACTAAACTAACTTCATTTATACTGGATAGTTTTATCAGTTCTAAACTGTTCTTCCAATTCTAAATTTCAGTTATTGACTGAGTTCTGCTGCAGCTGGAGTTTGTGTAGAAAACATGTGATATCGAACTCTCTTCTCGGATGAGACTGAAGTGAAATTATAATCACACAACGGCATATTGCAGAAATCAAACTCTGTTCAATAAGGTGCGCCACCAATGCCCCTTGATTGTAGTTTTCTATTTGACCGTCATTATTTTAGGACAAATGTGACGAATGCAAAGCAGCCGTGAAACAAGTGCATTATTATCTTGTCAATAACTCCACTAAGATCCTTGCTATCATGAAAAAGTTGTGTCCCACTCTTGTGCCTGCAGCTGAGGTATGTTTGTAGATGGTTAAAAGCGTAATGGTATTTAATTCAAGTACTATTTGAAACACGAGTAGGAGTGTTTTGTCAGATATAAAACGCGAGGCGCAGCCGAGCGTTTTATGTCTGATAAAACACGACAACGAGTGTTTTGAATAGCTTAAAATACGACTACAAAAGAATAATAATTAGGATGAACCAATGTATAATCATACTAATGAGGATGAACTATTATATAATGCCACATGCTTTATCAGATATAAAGTCTCTCCACGTGACATGTTATGGCTGACATGATTTGCCACAAGGTTTATGAATGTGTATTTTAAGTCAGTAAATTTGTCTGGTCTTCATAACTTCAATCATCGTTATATATTTTCTAGCACTTTTGTATGATTGTAAAGCTAGTAAATAAATAGATTCTATGGTTAACTCGTAACGTGGTATAAAATATTTAAATATTGTATGTTTAGTGCAATCTTATTCTTGGTTTGTATGGAGAAATGATTATTGAAACACTAAAGAATGCGACGGTGAGTTTGTTCGATAATTATATGTTGAAGATTAAAACAACTAAAATTTCTACCATCAGAAACACCTGTATCATTAACATCAATATAACAATATCATTGCATTATCATCACTATCACATCATTTCAGTACCTGCACCATTATCACTACCACCACATATCACCACCATCGTCATCACCCACCATCATCACTACCACCATCATCAACACCACCATCACTACCACCACATAACACCCATCATCACCACCATCATCATCACCACCATCAACATTAACACTATCATCACTACCATCAAAATCATCACCACCATCACCACCACCACCAACTTCAACATTAACACTATCATCACTACCATCAAAATCATCAACACCATCATCATCACCACCACCAACTTCGCCACCATCGTCATCACCACCACCAAAATTTGCCACCATCATCATCACCACCAACTTCGCCATCACCAACTTCGCCATCACCAACTTCGCCATCACCAACTTCGCCATCACTACCATGCATTATTCATCATTCTACTCTACTGTACCTTCAGGCTAATGGTGAAAAACTTTGCCAAGAACTTGAAATGTGTCCTTCCACTCACAAAGAAGAAATTATCAAGACACTGCTCCTCAAAAATCTCAAAATGCACCCTAAAATCATTGCTCTTAAATCTGTGAAGGTTAGCCTCTTCCTTAATAGGTTTTATTTGCCTTCAAAAAATATGTTTGAGTGTAAGCATATAGGTGAGTTTCACAAAACACTATCATGCGTTAGGTGGTCGTAAATCTGTGGTTAGCAGAGTGAGAAAATAATGCCAATTCTTTTCATTCTACGTATTGGTCTTGTACTGTATTTGATGGCAAATAAATAGCATTTGAGAAATCTAGTGTAATTTTCTTATTTCTACAAGTGTAAACATTTCTGAAGACCGTCATGTGCTGGCCTGTCAAGGTTGATTTACACACTGTTAATAGACTAAGATTTACACTAGACAACTTTTAGTAAAACTGTCGCTACTTACAACTTGAGTTGTACTGTGTAAATGAAGTACACAACACATCTACGACAACGTGAGTGAGTTGTATACATAGATATCTTATATACACTAGATAGTGCATTTAATTATTCTGCAATTCAAAAATTGAAGCCGTGATTGCAGACTCAGGTCGTTCCCATGAAATGAGAAGATTCGTATGTTTTCTATTTCCTAAACAGGGAACTTAAACATTAAGTTAAACCTATTCCAAATACGTCTTTAAACTATTCAAATGATGAAAGTTATTTTTGTTTTTAAGCGTTTATTAGCAAGTGGGAACGACCGTTATGGCCGCCATCTATTCAAATGGGGGTAACCGCTGGAATATTCTTGGCTTCAATTTTAATAAAAGAGATGCGCTATCTAGTGTATATAAGATATCTATGGTTGTATACTTGATTTACACAGTACAACTCAAGTTGCAAGCAGGTTGCATGCGACAGTTTTAGGCAAAATTTGTGTGGTGTAAATCAGCCTTAACGCTGACTAAAAACCCGCCAATTAATCGATTACAATACATGACATTTTGCGTTGATGTTTAGGCGGATTATTGCAACGATTGCAAACTTGTCTTTGCTGAGATCAAGGATCTGTTGGAAGATAAATCAATGCAGGTAAAAGAGACTGATGATGTCAATGATAATGATGATGGTGGTGATGGTAATAGCACAGATTAAGTATGGATGATGGTAGTGGTAATACAGAGGTTCACATTTGACTTCCCTTACCTCTCACTGTCTCGGTACGCATCTGATTGGTTAATCGGGTAGATTAAACGCGTCTGATTGGTTAATCGGATAGATTAAACGCATCTGATTAGTTAATCGGATAGATTAAACGCGTCTGATTGGTTAATCGGGTAGATTAAACGCATTTGATTGGTTTATCGGGTAGATTAAACGCATATCATTGGTTAATGGTCCCACAATGGTAGCGGTACTGGTGGTGGAAGTCAAATTTGAGCCTCGATGGCGGCGGTGATGATGATAATAGTCAAGGTGTAACTTAACACTTGCCCGGGGCAAGTGAATATCATGACGGGCAAGTAATTGTTTTATCCCTTGCCACAAAAAGCTTAGCCTCCGTAACGCAGACCGTGTTTCGCTCCAAAAAGCTGGGCATCTTTAAGTTTATGTTTTCATTGCCAGATAAATTTTTTATAGTGCATGACTGCATGTACTTGATTCAAATTTTGTTTTTTGTGGGCCAAAGCTAGATATGAGGTAGTGTAACATAGCCATATAGAGCAGTGGCAGAACGGGTCGACATGTTGTCCCATTAATTTATACCCCCTTTGTACCGCAGTGGCCATCATTGTCTGACGGCAAGTGAATTTTATTCCGGGCGACTAATTTTCATGTCCAACTTGAGTGATCAAAAAAGTTAAGTTACACAACTGTATGTTCTCTCTTGTTTTATATAGCAAGAAATTATATCTCTCGTCGAGACTCTTTGCACTGAACTGGGAAGTTTTGCTGACCAAGTAAGCTCGCAGCTCTATAGATCATTTTTTATATTTTGATAGACGGTTAGCTGGCTCACTGTATTGTGTGTTTACGAATCTACATTTTATTCACAGTGCAAGACTTATGTTGATGCATACCTGCCTTTAATCTTGGAGGAACTGGCCACATTGGATGTAAGTTAATTTTTCTGTTAATGAAAAGTTACACAAGATCTTTGAAACTAAACTAGCCTTGTTTATACTAAATAGTTCTCTGTGGTTGTGCATTCCCTCCCAACGAAATGAATGACATGATGGCAAGGAGAACAGTAGGATTTTCAAAACATTGAAAAGACAATGAAACATTCCGATCGTGACTGGGTCAAATAGCTTGTAATAAAGGCCAAGGAGACCCATTGCAAGATGGATGGACTGCTAAACTGACCAGCCACAAACTCGGGAAACGTATTTGAGAAATGGTCACAAGCTTATCTTCTGCCTTTTTAGGATCCAACCACACTTTGCACCGAGCTTGGTCTTTGCAACTCGACAAAGAACGGTGTAGATGTTTTGGAAGCAGTGCGTCTCGTTCCAGCCAAAACGAAAAGCGCGAAAGTAGAAGCTGATCCTAAGTGTGATTTCTGTGTATTTGTTATGAAAAAGGTGGACAGTATGTTGGGAGATAATGCTACCAAGGTTTGTGATGCCGGTTATGATGGTGATAGTGATGTTGGTGATGATGATGATGGTGATTATCTGGCAATGGTGGAGGTGATGATAGTGCCCTGGTGGTATTGAAGGTGCTGGTGAAATAGTGTAACTAAAAGTTGTCGTAATTTCGGTTCTCTCTTTATTGCAGGAAGAAATTGAAGCAGTTTTAGAGAAAGTGTGTATGATTTTCCCATCACCAACTGAATTAAAGGCAAGTTACATTACTTTATGTTGATTGTTCAGATACTGTACAAACCACGTTGTAGAATACTACCTACACTTGACCACCACGAAATCCAAGATATTTGACTTTACTCTGAATTGTGTCTCAATCTTACTTTTAGTGTCTTACATTCATGGATAAATATCGTGTGGTAATTGTTAAACTTCTTTTGCAAGGACTGCAGCCTGAGAAAATCTGTACTGAGCTTGGTTTGTGTCCTTCAAAACCCGTCAAACGTAAGCAAAGAAACTGATATGAATATAGTGTTTACTGATAAGAAAATTACTACATGGTATGAACCCTTCGCGTAACACTTAGAAATCAACTATGGTGCTATCCAATCATGATTCATTGATCAGAATGTTCCATTGTCTTTGTTCATTTGTTCCTCGTCTCGTTACAGCCAAAGTAGAAGCTGGTCCTGAATGTATTCTCTGTGAATTTGCTATGAGAGAGCTGGACAGTATCTTGGGAGATAATGCTACCAAGGTATGTGGTGGTTATGATGATGGTGGTGGTGATGGATGATGATATTGATGATAATGGTAATGATGTTGGTTACGAAAATGATGATTATCTGGCAATGGTGGAGATGAATGATGGTGGTGATGATGGCGATGATAGTAATGTTGGTAATGAAAGTGATGATTGTGATGATAATGGTGATTATCTGACAATGGTGGAGGTGATGATGGTTTTGGGTATGGTGCTGGTGGTTAAACGGTGTACCTAAAAGTTGTGATAATTTCGGTTCTCTTTTCATTACAGGAAGAAATTGAAGCAGCTTTAGAGAAAGTCTGTTCCTTGCTCCCGTCAACAATTAAATCTGAGGTAAGTTGCCTTGCCCTACTTTATTTTTGAGAGTGCTCATTGTTCAGATACAAACCACGACAGCGTATTGTAGAATACCTACACATGACCACCACGAAATCCAAGATTTGACTTCACTCTGAATTGTATCTCAATCTTACTTTTAGTGTGATACATTCGTGGAGGAATATGGTCCGGAAATTCTTAAACTTCTTTTGCAAGAACTGCAGCCTGATCAAATCTGTGCTGAGCTTGGTTTGTGTTCTTCAAAACCTGTCAAACGTAAGCAAAGAAACTGATATGAATACAGTGTTTATTGATAAGAAAATTACTACATGGTATGGACCCTTCGCGTAACACTTAGAAATCAATTATTGTGCTATCCAACCATGATTCATTGATCAGTATGTTCCATTTGTCTTTTTTCAATTGTTCCGCATCTCGTTACAGCCAAAACGAAGAGCGTGAAAGTAGAAGCTGGCCCTGAATGTATTCTCTGTGAATTTGCTATGAGAGAGCTGGACAGTATCTTGGGAGATAATGCTACCAAGGTATGTGATGGTGATGATGGTGGTGATGAATGATGGTGGTGATGATGGTGATGATGGTGACTATCTGACAATGGTGGATATGGTGATGAATGGTGGTGGTGATGAATGATGTCGATGATAATGATAATGATAATGATGGTTATGTTGGTAATGAAAATGATGGTTGCGGTGATGATGGTGATTATCTGGCAATGGTGGTGGTGATGGTGGTATTAATGGTGCTGGTGGTTAAATGGTGTACCTAAAAGTTGTCATAATTTCGGTTCTCTCTTCATTACAGGAAGAAATTGAAGCAGCTTTAGAGAAAGTGTGTTCCTTACTGCCGTCGACAATTAGATCTGAGGTAAGTTGCTTTGCCCTACTTTATTTTTTTAGAATGCTCATTGTTCAGATACAAACCACGACAGCTTATTGTAGAATACTAGTTATACTACCTACACTGGACCACCACGAAATCCAAGATTTGACTTTACTCTGAATTGTATCTCAATCTTACTTTTAGTGTGATATGTTAGTGAATAAATATGGTCCAGAAATTGTTCAACTTCTTTTGCAAGGGCTGCAGCCTGAGAAGATCTGTGCTGAGCTTGGTTTGTGTTCTTCAAAATCCGTCAAACGTAAGCAAAGAACTGATATGAATATAGTGTTTACTGATAAGAAAATTACTACATGGTATGGACCCTTAGCCCAACACTTAGAAATCAACTATGGTGCTATCCAATCATGATTCATTGATCAGAATGTTCCATTGTCTTTGTTCATTTGTTCATTTGTTTCTCGTCTCGTTACAGCCAAAACGAAGAGCGTGAAAGTAGAAGCTGGTCCTGAATGTATTCTCTGTGAATTTGCTATGAGAGAGCTGGACAGTATCTTGGGAGATAATGCTACCAAGGTATGTGGTGGTGATGATGGTGGTGGTGATGAATGATGGCGATGATAATGATAATGATGTTGGTGATGAAAATGATGATTGTGATGATAATCTGGCAATGGTGGTGATGAATGATGGCGATGATGATGATAATGATGTTGGTTACGAAAATGATGATTATCTGGCAACGGTGGACATGAATGGTGGTGGTGATGAATGATGGCGATGATAATAATGTTGGTAATGAAAGTGATGATTGTGATGATGATGATGATTATCTGGCAATGGTGGAGATGAATGATGGTGGTGGTGAATGATGGCGATGATGATAATGTTGGTAATGAAAGTGATGATTGTGATGATAATGGTGATTATCTGACAATGGTGGAGGTGATGATGGTGATATTGATGGTGCTGGTGGTTAAACGGTGTACCTAAGAGTTGTCATAATTTCTGTTCTCTCTTCATTACAGGAAGAAATTGAAGCAGCTTTAGAGAAAGTGTGTTCCTTACTGCCGTCAACAATTAGATCTGAGGTAAGTTGCCTTGCCCTACTTTGTTTTTTTAGAGTGCTCGTTGTTCATATACAAACCACGACAGCTTATTGTAGAATACTACCTACGCTGGTCCACCACGTTTGAGATATCTTCTTCAGGTACAGTAGTTCAGACACAAACCACGACAGCTTATTGTAGAATACTACCTACCGTACACTGGACCACCACGAAATCTACGATTTGACTCTGAATCTTACTTTTAGTGTGATACATTCGTGGAGGAATATGGTCCGGAAATTCTTAAACTTCTTTTGCAAGAACTGCAGCCTGATCAAATCTGTGCTGAGCTTGGTTTGTGTTCTTCAAAATCCGTCAAACGTAAGCAAAGAAACTGATATGAATACAGTGTTTATTGATAAGAAAATTACTACATGGTATGGACCCTTCGCGTAACACTTAGAAATCAACTATGGTGCCATTCAATGCCGTCTAGTCACGAATCAGTGATCGTAATGTTTCAATGTCCTTACATTGTTTTGAAAAACTGTATAGGTGGCCTGACAAGAACTAATAACCCTGCTATTAGTCAGCATGAGAACTAGGAGTGGTAGCAGGGGGTGACTGCTCTTCTTAAGCTACGTTTACACGCTGCAATTAATCGTGTACGATTCGTTTTCTCGCGTATGTCATTGAGTAAACACACGTAAGCTGGCCACATTTGAAATTTCGTTTTAATGAAACGGCAATGAATTATGGCGCCAGAATACGAATCGTACACGACAAATCGTAGCGTGTAAACCACAGAGTAGAGACATACAGAGACGTAACTAGTGTACCCACTTTTTTTGTGCGCATGTTCGGCAAGTTACTAGATGCATGCATCTGATTGGATAACGACCTGATGACGACTCACTTTAAACTTGCCGAGCACGCGCAGTTGATCATTTTTCGCCCGGTCGCCTGAAAAAAAAGTGGGTACATGAAAACGTAATCTTCCGCAGTGTTTACAACGGTCAGTTACGTCTCTGTATGTCTTATCTACTCTGTGGTGTAAACGTAGATTTACCTGTTGCTAAGAAGAGGCAGGTGCGTGGTTTTGACACCGTTATTAGACAGATTTAGATCGAGGACGCTGACGTCAAAGACGACGTAAAAATGGCGTGTTGTGCCTATGTATGTATATGCCACGTCATTTTCACCTCGTCTTTGACGTCCTCGATCTAAATCTGTCTATTTTTTCTCTCAGTTTCATTCAAGAAGCCGACTATCGACACGTGTGATGTGTGCAAAAACTCCGTCGAGTTTGTGGAAAACTTGGTTGAACAGTCTCTTGAACTTCTCATTAAGATAATATTAGGCGTAATATCACCCGATGAAGTCTGTAAGGTTGGTGACTGCTTTGTTTTTTCAGCCTTCTGAAACTATTCGCAACAACAAGTGCATGAGCCTTTCACCTCTGATTTCTTCCAGATTGACTTTACCAGACATCCTGTAGTAACACTGGACCTCTAGGAAGAACAGTTTAGAACTGATAGAACTACCCAGTATAATTAAAGTTAGTTTAGTTTAGGTTTCCTCCTATAGTAACACTGGATCAATAAAAGATGATTCTTACTAGACCTCTAGGAAGAACTGTTTAGAACTGATAGAACTACCCAGTATAATTAAAGTTAGTTTAGTTTAGGTTCCCTCCTGTAGTAACACTGGACCAATAAGAGATGACCCTTACTGGAACTCAAGGGAGAACAGTTTAGAACTGATAGAGCTATCCAGTATAAATAAAGTTAGTTTAGTTTAGGTTTCCTCCTATAGTAACACTGGATCAATAAAAGATGATTCTTACTGGACCTTTAGGAAAAACAGTTTAGAACTGATACTGTAGAACTACCCAGTATAAATAAAGTTAATTTAGTTTAGGTTTCCTCCTGTGGTAACACTAGACAGATAAGCTATGATATGCTCTAAAGATCTTTCTATCTCTTTCTAGCTTCTCAGGCTATGCCCAGGTTCACAGAAATTGCAAATCAAAGACGAATGTTCTTTGGGTGAATCGTATTGGTGCGCTAGTTACAAGAATGCTCTGAAATGCGATGTAAGTTGCTTGGCCTCTTTAAGACTCGGCCCAATCCCCACCAATTTTAGACCGAGGTTTGCAGTGGGAACTGGGTCTAGTTTCCTGTCTCGGCAATAGAACAATTACAGATATGAATGAATTATTTGGTTCTGAGTTAATAAGTTTGCTATTCCGACTCGATAGTTTGGGATTTACTTGAATTGAGTGACTTCCTTACTAGTTGGTTTTTTCAAGTGCTTTGAGGGCTCCGTTTTCTTTTCCTCTCCAAAAACTAAGTTGTTGATTGATTTCGTGTATCATGAGCGAGCCTTCGCAATCAACATTAAATAACTAACTTATCAAAATAATAATTATTGTTATATAGTTAGTGTCAATGTTCAATTTTTCTGCTTGCTGATTGGTCAAAACCGTGTCACGTGCCGGTCCACAAAACGTGATGTTCGGCAACCGGTCCGCAATCAAACATTTATTGACCGGTCAATAATAAAATGGGTGCAATACGCATGCGTGTCAAACATGAAGTTCCAAAGTTCATTTTTAAAACTTTTTACTAAACATTTACGGCGTTCTATTTATCCAGTTTTGGTTTCAAATTGAGTTCAAATTAAGTTCACGGTGAATTATTCATGCTTTGACACTTATATACTATATAACAAAACACTTATTTACTGAGACCTCGGGAAAGCAGTGTGTTTTGTGGCACCTCGACCACCGTTGTTGCCCTCGGCTTCGCCTCGGTTTCGGTGCACAAAACACACGGTTTCCCTCGGTCTCAGTAAGTAAGTGATAATTACTATCGTTTTAAATTTTTCAGGCGTTGGTGCATTGCAACTATCTCGCTTAAGAGCTACGTGGATAATGATTAATGTCACTTAACTCTGCACTTAATTTTATAGACGTAATTCGCAATTTATAATCATAATCAACGTACAGTAATAATAATGATAACGTGATTTCTACATATAGTTTAACGCACAATTAGCACATTTCAATATAAGCATAAATGTTGTATCACACTATACTTGGGGTACTGTGAAAGCATTTAGACACTTGAAAAACTTAAAAGAAAGTTGACTTTTCTAGAATGTTATTTGCATGTTTGGGGGAAGTGTATACTATCTTGAAACGTTTTCTATGGGTTTTTGAAATTTTTAATTAAAATTTGTTCTTGTCCGTGGTTGTTCTATTGCTTTTCTTTTACTGTATTCCCTGACTGCAGTTACTGCATTGAGTAATTTTACTAGTTTATGTCGTAAGTGATTTCTAAACTAGCTTTATTTATACTGGATAGCTTTATCAGTTCTAAACTGTTCTCCCTAGAGGTCCAGTGAGGATCATCTCTTATTGATCCAGTGTTACTACAGGAAGAAACCTAAATTAACTTTATTTCCACTGGATATGTTTATACCAGTTCCAAACTGCTCTCTCTTAGAGGTCCAGTAAGGGTCACCTCTTGCCGTGAAAAACCCTGCGGTGATTCAAATGGGAACTGAACGCGTTTTTCTCGTATGTGACTGGGGTGAAATTATAATCAGACAACAGCATATTGAAGACATTCAATGTCAAAGAGATGGAAGATACATACCTGTTCCACGGATACTAGCGAGAGCATTCATACATTCGCACACGCCCCTCGTGGAAATCAGCTTCGGTTGACGGGGTCAGCGTGTATAAATAAAAAGTTCTATCTACATCTTTCAGGAGTTGATAAAACCGAAGGAAGATGAGCGTTCCATAAAAAGAAATGTTTGCAAGCTTTTACGCGTGTTCAGAGTTGCTGAAAAAACCAAAGGTATGTTCATTATTAACTCTTATCTTGATTCTAGTCTACCAATCTCGCAGGAGTTTCAAGGGGAACATGGTGAGAGCCTTGTGTAGTCTTCTGGCC
>CACRXK020002710.1:0-12731 GCA_902702795.2 Paramuricea clavata
GGGACACATCTCAAAGTGTCCCGCAAGCAAGTCCCGGGCGTCCCGTAGCAATGTCCATGCGTCCCGCATATAGAGACACACTCAAAGTGTCCCGCAAGCAAGTCCCGGGCGTCCCGTAGCAATGTCCCTGCGTCCCGTTTGACAAGAGGAATCATTTCGCTCGATGCCGCGAACCCGTAAAGACTGTCTGCTGTGCGGAAAGAAAAAACCTTTGCAAATTATCAAATCATTTGGCAGACATTCACCATCTATCAAGTGAAGAAAGACGTATTTATCTGAGTGACGCCATGTCATCTTGCGCAGATGAAGAAGACTACAGCATTATGCACAGATCAAAAAGAGCTAGGATGGATAATTACGATGAAGGGGTTTCTTCCTCGTCTCAAAACGGCGATATTTTCGATAGTGATGACGAGAAAGAACATAGCAGTGAAGAAGAGAGCAACAGCGAAGAAAATGAGAACAGCGAGGAAGATGACAGCAAAGAGGAAAGCGAAGAACACAAATCCAGCGAAGATGGAGAGGACTACGATCCCTGGCAAACGTTGATACACGAAGCAAAACTGCAACTTTTGGATAAATTTCAAGAAAACGTTGAATGCCTTAATAATGAGGGTTTTAGTGATGTTGAAGCTAAGAGGCAATCGTTTTCAGAACTTCTTCCCAAACTCACAAAAGAACTAGAAGATATTTATGTAGAACGGCTGCTATGGATGTCACACATGAAAAAGATCCAATTCACAAGAAGATCATGCAGACAAGAGATAATTTGATTGACGCAGATTTCCTCGACCGCGAAGAAGCTTTATATTCCGCAGTAGAAAAGAGAAAGTTTCTTTTTGAACGTCTTTTAGAAAAACGACAACATTATTCAGACGATGAAAGCGATACTATCGAATAAATTGTTGTACTTTTATACTTTAAAAATAAATTTTATAAATCCTATTTGTTTGTCTGTTATATTTGTTATAGTATTCATCCCACTGAAGCTCTAAAACTCTGGTCACCTCAACAAACTTATTCCATACCATGTCTTTTTTGGCTAACTCGCTCTATGGTTTCCAAATCATACATCTGCGATCTCTCCTCATACAATAACATAAGACACCCACTCTCACCCATGCACTCATACCTATCGTAATAGGCGTATGTTTAGCATTATTAATCTCAACATAATTTGACATAAACATTTGCATATAACAACTATAATGGCTCATCTCAGCTCGCTAGTTCAATATCTCAAATAGCTGTAAAAAATTAATCAAATTCCGTGTATTTCACAAAGAAGCAAGCTCAATTAGAACTTAAGCAATGAAAAACGATAAATGTGTGTTTATCGAATGGGAGTATCATTTTCAGCAAAATGTGCACTACACACAAAAATATGTGGGTTGTGCATGGGATGTTTAACTTAAAACATTTGCATATAATATAATGATTAATGGCTCATCTCAACTCGCTAATTTACTATCTCAAATAGCTATAAAAAATTAATCAAATCTCATATAGTTCACAGAGAAGTAAGCTAAATGTGACGATATCACCCTTAAAGGGTTTGTAACCTTAGTATTGCCAACGGCTGCCAAAATGTGCGTGCATGTGTTGCGTGTGGATGGGATGTTTCCCTTAAAACATTTGCATATAATAAATACCATGGCTCAGTTCAACTCGCTAATTAGTAATTAAATATCTCAAATAGAAGAGAAAAAATCAATCAAATCTCGTGTATTTCACAGAGAAGTAAGCTAAAATAGAACTTTATCGAATGGGGAAAAATCATTTTCGGCAAAGAATACACTATACCTGATTTTTGCACACTTTACACCGGTACTGACTCTCAGCGAGGACTTCGTTTGCACTGGTCACGACATCGTCTGTTTATTGACGATAAACCTAGTGTACAGCGGTCCCCGAAAACGTAGTGTAAAGTGAGCTGAATCAAGCGCACATCATGTTCGTCCGCGTACGACCTTAAATTCGTACGACCTTTCCGTGCGACGCCACACTGCGCGGGGGCATAAACAGACAGGAAATTTGAAACAAATTTATTTACCGCCAAGAGCTTGAAGTCCGTCTCAAGAAATCAAGAGTGGCTTTATGATCTTTCCCAAAGTTTTTAAAATGTTTCGCTGCGTGTTCAAAAGAGAGAGATAATGGGGGCAACACGTTTTCCTACTGATTTTAAGAGCAAAATATTATTGCCAAAGATACTGCATTGGTTGACTACATGCATCAATTAATACAAGCTTTAAACAATTTATTTCTTAAACGAACAACCTTACATCAATAAACAATGTATAACGTTATACACAATATATTCAACGTTTACACATAAAAGTGTCTCACGCACAGTGTCCTAAGTACTAATTATTCGTGCAATAAAGCGTACGCACGGGTCCTGTACGTACAAAATTGTTCGTGCAAGGAGAGTCATCGTAAAACATATGCGGAATATTTGAAGAATAAACTTTCTGATGATTAATCATTGTACTCATGCTAGTAGAAAGTTGATTATAAGAATAAATAAGTTGAGTTGGCTTTCTTTTTGGAAGAAACATTTAAATTGTCGTAATACTATGTGAACTTGAATAAAACAAACTGCTGTCCTCTATTTTCTCGGGAATTATACCTCATTATTATTCGAAGCTCGCATAAGTATCGTAAGGGCATAATATACACACATTTACACATTAAATTTCAGCACTATTAAAGTACGAACGCTCGGACGTACACTAAGTACGAACGCTTGGACGTACGCTTGGACGCACGCTAAGTACGCTAAGTACGTACGCTAAGTACGAACGCCCGGACGTACACCCCCTGTTGACGTCATTCGCTTGAATACTAATTACTTCCGACAGTGGATGGGGGGGGTAACCTAGTAAAAACATTTCTCTTCGGTGCCACCCCCCGCCATAAATAATGACCGGTCCCTAATCTTCATTCATGTGAATGCCTGAATATGAAGAAAATACATTGTGCAACACAGGGATGGATCGAGCATGATCTGGTAGGCGGGGGGGGGGGTGCTCTGCCAGCTCTGGTGCCGAGTTGTGTTGGTCATGTGTGCCGCCCGCCAATCAACTTGCTTCACTACTGCAAAGTCTTGCTTTACTACTGTATTTGAATTCTAATTGTTGTTCACAGCTTGCTTATCATGTTATTACTCAAATTACTGTATCTCATTTTGCCTGTAATAATTTTTTGTTTTATCATGAAAAATATATAGCACCCGCTCTGGCCAGGGCTAGGGGGTGCACCCCCCCCCCCACCATTAAATCCATCCCTGTTGCAACATACACTATAAGAGCTAGAATGATTGCTTCCTTTGGATGATTTGTCTTAGAATTATATTACCTATATTACAACAATTCTTCCTATTCTGAAACCAGTTGCTATTCTGTTTTTTACAACACTCACCCCTCCCCCCCCCAAAAAAAAGACTCAACAAATCAAGGACCCCCTCCAAGGCAATTTTGCCAGCAAAATAGATTAAATTTGATGGTAATTGTTCTGAGAATATATTAACTCATTAAGTGGCAGCATTCTGCCTAGACTTGCCACAAGTCGACCTCGAACGAAACGCAAGCAGCGAGTGTGAGCCGACGTTTCGTTCGAGGCTGACTTGTGGCAAGTATACATTCTGCCCTTGAGTAAAATTGTCTGGCACCAGAGGAGTAATATACTAAAGTAGGGCACATTGCCACTATAAAGGGTTAAACAAATTTAAAAAAAATTTGCAATGGTCTATATTCAAAAAGCTCTATTTGTAAATTTTAATTGATTTTTATATACCTATTTATACTTATAGCTACCTTGCCCCAGTCACTTCAAGTGAATTCTATGGGAGGAGGGGGACATTGAAAATCCCTGGGTTTACTTGGTAAATGCAAGAATTGAACCATGCATTACATGTATATGGAGAGCAGTTTTAAATATATTTTATCATGCAAATACCTTGATAATTGTTCTTAAACGTCTTTGGCTTAGAATGGTACACCCTCCAAAGGTGTTTATTTACAGGGTCCAAAGGTGTAAATACACACTGTCCAAGGTATTAATATAAACAACAAAAACAATGTATATAATTAAATTTTATTAAATAAAATGTGGAATATTTTACAAATTGCATTACCATCCCAAAGTGTGCATAATTTATCAATATAATTAGGAGCTGTTCGCATGAGTTTGACTCTGACCCATCACCCTTGGCTACCTCCCCTTGCCCGATCACAAGTAGAAAAACTCCAAGCCCCTCTGACAAATCAGTCCAGATCTGCCCAAGAGGCAGGATTTTCTGGAATATTATTAGCAGTGAAATTGTTGCATATTTTCAAGCATGCATTGTAACCTGACTTTAAAGCCTGTTTGAACATCAGACAGACAATGGCAAGATGGTCCAGCCATATGAATACAATCTTAAAATATCATAAAAACAATGCAATTTAAGACCAGACAGCCCAACTCCTGCGAACAGCCCTTTATTACACATTCGAAGCATCTCTTGAGGCATCAAAGTACAAGCATGCACATGGAATTACATACGAGTATGTGACATAAGCCCACCATTGCACAACTTTGTCTGCAACAATGCAAATACAATCAAGCTGGAAACGGATTTTATCAGTATTTTGATACATGTCATACATGGCTCATGTCTAAAGACACCTGCACTTTCATATTGAAATTGTTCTAATATCATCCAAACAAAACACATCAGAAAACTGTAACATCAGCCAAATGAGCAAATCACTTTTTTAACACAATTTATGGTAAAATGAAGCAACATGTAATAGTATCTGAAACAAAACCAAATCACATATTATTCAAAAGTTGTAAACACTGTTGCATATATGATATAACAAAATATCGTCGCATTTCTAGTGGTAACTAACTATAAATTTGGCCAATTTAAACTCGACTATGAAGAATATCAAAAATTAAAGGTCATGTTTCAGTTTATAAACCCAGACTTTAGTGTTTAATAACTGTAAATATAAACGTTAACGCAATACGAAGCCAATTATGAAGGCACATTTTGCCCTAAATACTCGGTCAGAGCCTCAGAGGTGTGTTCTAGTACACAATTAATCTTCTCTAACAGTTTAAAACAAACAATAATACTAACCTTCGAAAAATTGTGTATAAATCTTATCGAATTTAACCATTTTGCCAAAAATACAGCAATTTTCGTCCAAGCACAAACCGCAAACATTTTCGCGCGTTTGTTTACGTTTGAAACGGGGCGTTTACCGTTGGAAACTGAAATGTTTCACCGCTCATGTGACGTGTCACATTGAAAAGCCTTAAGCTATTTTTGGCGCAACTGTCATGTTTTGACGTGCTTCCGTGCACGTTTCAATATTTCCAAGCCCATGATAATACGTTTTAGTCACAAAAACTATGAATATAAACAAGTTTGGTCGCTCTTACAATATCGTGAGCTTGGAAATACTGAAAAGTACACGAAAGCACATCAAAACATGAAAAATAACTGAATTAGGCTTTTCACTATAACACGTCACATGAGCAGTGAAACATTCCGTTTCCAACGGTAAACGCCACGTTTCAAACGTAAACAAACGCGCGAAAATGTTTGCGGTTTGTGCTTGGACGAAAATTGCTGTATTTCTTAGACGGGCAAAGTATTAATAATGGACACTCCTTGCGTGAAAATATTAATTTATCCCAAAGTTTGAATAAATTAATCCAAGATTGTATTATTTGCATAATAATGTACTTGTCATTGACCAATCAGAATACATAGAAGACCGGCCGGTGCCAGGGCCTTTTCTCGCCTTCCCAATGACAAAAAGGGAAAAGCCCTGGGAACGAGGTTGCTAACTGCATTGGTAATACCTATCGGTTCAGGTATACGTATACTTTGCGTATCCGGCCGTGGTTTTGGGTTGCAGAATAATACTTGGGTGTGTTGGAAGGGGACGGGAAACACAAGAGTCATGCATATCAATCATCTTTGTTTTCTTTTCACTTGGTGAAAACATGTCAATCATAAACATCGTAAACATGTCAATCAAGTCCAAAGAATACTATTCGCTTCCACAAGACATGTCGCGCCATAACCCGCAACAATACTAGTTCATGCATAATTAGCAATTATTGAGGTTAAGCATGATCCAAAGAATTATCAAGGACGAAATTTGACTTATACTGTTAACCTTTAAATCACCTACAATGTTGTTTCCACTTTTCATATATTTACACGTTGCTCTTCTAGGAATCTGTCGACAATGCCGCGAAAAGTTGAGCCCAAACGCCACAATCCTGCAGGGTGAACAGCGAAAAGAGGTAAACACTACATGCGTGTAGCCACAGGGTAAATATTAATACAAGGAAGTACAACAAACAAGGGACAAACAGGCTTATAAGCCAAACTAAACCAAGCGGTGTTTTTAGCAAGGCTTAACCCAGGGCTGAGATACTGACTATATGGCAGTTTTCCATATAGAGATTATAAAACAATAGAGTGGGTATTGTGGCAATAATTGTGGGACAATTCCTGATGGCCGCAATTTACAGTTGTATACGTGCGAATATGCAGACATCGCTAAAGATTTATCCTTTTAATTCATTATAGGCATCAGATGGAGAACCTCCAGCCACAGAGTTCACTGACGAGGGAAAAATGAACGACGAGACTATTGCAACGCTCGTTGAAGATCTGGAGAAGCTAGCCATTAACCCTGAGTGTTCACTATACCAGCCTACCTCGTCCCAGGAAGATACTTCAGATGACACCAGCAGTCAGGCAACGTGTGGAAGTGGTTCTCATCCACCAGATAAACCAGCTGATGACGGTAAAAAACAGCATTGGAGCGATTCATGGACCTGAGTGGTATTGGGCCTCTGGGATCCATTATGGAGCGTGCTTGGAAATGTGCCACTACAAAAAGACAAGATCACGAAATAATCGCAAGCGTCATTAAGAGGGTAGCTCCAGATTCCGTTCCGCAATTGTGGGAATCAGTAAGGACAAAGGGCAAAGTAAGCCAGTTCCTTCAAATGCCAAGACCTGACAAAGGCCTGGTGCAAGCAATAGTAGAATCGTATAAGCTAGCGGAAAAGGCAGAGACAAGGCGACAACTTCTCAGCATTTGTGCCAATAAAGTAACGTATTCATGCAGAGCTTACTACACACATTCCTAAGCTAACAAGATACGAGTTCACTGCTGCAAGACGGTATGCACTGTCTTGACGTTGGGGCAGGACTCCCTGTTTCAGCACCTCCCGTGAAACAAAGAAGAGAAAGGGTGGATCCTACAAAGCTAGAACACTTCCTTGACTTCATAACGTCCTCCAATATAGTACAAGATCTTCCCTTTGGTAGGAGAACTCTTACGTTAAGCAGTGGTGAGAAGATCGATATCCCTAATGTCATACGAACGATGCTGCCTTCCCATCTCATCAGACAATACAACCAGTACTGCAGCGAAGAAGCCTTCATTCCACTTTCTACCCGCACCCTCTTTCGTATCTTGTCTGAGGCTTGCTTGGCCTCAGTGAGAAAGAGCTTACAGGGCTTAGATAGCTATGCAGCGGAGGCGGGCGTGGGTTTGATGACCTGATTTCCCTCATGGATACATTGATGCAGTATAGTGCTAACGATCCTGAAATACACAAGCTAAAGGACAGCCTTAAACATCTCAATCAGTACATCAAAAGTGATTACAAGGTATGTTTCCGAGTATTTCATACCGCCTCTTGATAGAACGTAACCACATGCCTCTTTTCTCCGCAGATCCATTGTTCCATGGTTAGTTCTGTACCCACCAGCTCCGCATGGTCCACCAGGACGTAGCCAGGTCGGATGCTATCGACAGTCTTGGTGAAGAATCCACGCTAATCACGCAAGACTTTGCCAAGAAGTTCTTACCAGCCCAGTACAGAGAGACACAGGCCGAATTCTTCGGGAAAAGAGGGATTTCGTGGCATCTTACAGTTTGCCAAAGCAACAAAGGCGGAGAGATTGTGCCATGATTGCATACCTAAATAGGTGTTCTTGTAATTAAGCACATCCATAACTAACACGAACTACTACTACTACGTGCCTGCATTGTACTTCTTTATGGTATGTTATATTTTTAACATTGTACATGTGTTGATCTGAAAGATATCAACATTACCTCAATAATAGTCATAACAACAATGACATGTTAAAAAAGAGATTTTTTGGCCCATCATTACATTTGTTTGAATCAAATTTTAAGACTCATCACCAGTCTTCTCGCGCAAGTAGCTGGGATAGCGCTCAAGAAAAAGTTGCATTTTAGGGATTTCACAGGCGTTTTTTTGCAAATGTAAAAAATGTTGTCCGCAGAGATTTATATGCTAAAAACTACACCACCCTTGGTTCTTTTAAAGAACATAAACAAATGCCACAAAATCATTTTACTACTCGAGAAATAAGCCGTAAAATGAAGCATACTCGCGGATCTTGCAAATATGAGAGAAAATGAGTCACATTTCAACGCAATTTATTTCAAGGATATATCGCCAATCTCTTCCAAATACATTATGCCTGCAAGCAGTTATGAGTGTTAATAATCGAGACCAATATCATTTACGTTGATGTTTTTGGTGGTTTTTGAGCAATTTTTCAATTTTGGCTTTTTCCGGTTCTCACAGGCAAAAAAAGGGGTATTAAAGTAAAGATACCTCAAATTAAAAATTTCAATTTTCCAAGAAAATAAGGTAGGTCGTTCGATCAGGCGTGTGATAGACTTTATTCTGACAAAGTTTCAAAATTGCGGATTTTGTTCCGACTTCCAACTTTGCTTGAACATTACAGGCAACGCCTCTTAATACTAATTTAATAGCATGGTCTATCAAGATATGATGGCTGGAAACTGAACAAAAAGTCATTGTGTTGCGTTTTGATTTTGACTGAATTTATGTTACTTGTGCACGATCATGGTGATTGGGTAGCCTCCTCCACAGGCATCTCGTCGTACTTAATTTTTTTGCCTGCAAGAAATTTTGCCCGATAATCTAAAGGCGATCCTGCGGAGGAGGCTAGTGATTGGGCTTATTGTAGTTTCGTATAATTAAATAATCGTCAAATAGGGATAGCTGAGATGATGAAACTTGCAACTACAATAAATAATATTTAATGAAGCCGAGACAAAGGATTTCTGCACGGTCACGAGGCACAGTTCAATATCAAACAAAAATTTTCTATTTTGTGGCTCTGAAGTTTACGTACCGGGCTTCCAGACCATTATTTCTTGACAGATTATGTTAATGTAATTGTGGAATGGCGCTTAATCTTACAACATATCATTGCTCTACTGTATAGCCTGGAAAACTTTAAAATGCATTCAGAATTTGGAAGAGAGCAACATTGTATTTGCTCCCTGAAGGACAAATTAGAGAAACGCAGCAAGCACAAAATTGAAATGCAACAAAAACTAAGGAGCAATTAGATAATTGTACAAAGTAGTATAACTCTGCACTTACAGCCCGCGCACACTGGAGCTATCAGCTGAGCTGAGTGTCACTCGTGCCCCCAGTGTGCGGTGGCGGTTTGAGCGAATTCAGCCACGCGTGCTGTCGGCACCGATTATTTAACATGTTGAATAATTCCGTCACGAATGAACAATTCCTCGATTCCTCGAAAAGCTATCTCCTATCAATGTAGATCGAACAGGCATGCGTAATAAAACATAAGACAAAAGGAAAATAATTAATGAGGAATATTCATATGTCGCTACTCAGCTATTACGTTCCTCATTAATTATTTTCCTTTTCTTATGTTTTGTTACGCAGTCGCATGCCTGTTCAATTTACATTGAAAGGTCTGCCCAGATTTTGGTCTGAAATTCCTCCCAGAAACGTCACCAAGGTTTCCGGCTTTCTGAAGAAAGTGAAACTGTCATGTTGTTTTACAATACATTGGAACCCCGCCTTACGGCTACTCAATGGTATGAGAAAAATCTTTTAGACCTTTATTTTACTTGCATTGGTCCGAAAAAATGTGTTTTATCCGTTATTGTACAGGTATTTGTCCGGAAAATTTTTTTTGAACTGTAATTTTACTACTATTTGTCTGGAAAAAATTTTTCCACCTTTTTTTGGGATATGTGCGGCCCTGGAATAATATAAATTTATAGTTACAATAGAAAATACTAGAAATAAATTATTTTTTTTAATTTTTATTTATTTATTTTTTTATTTTTTATTTTCGCCTAGTCCCTCATCTGCTCCATAAAGACTTTACAAAGTTGCCTGCTAAAGAAACTATTTCCATTCTTTGGGACTCTAGTCTCTGTTATTAGAGATTATATGCAAATAATAACGTATTATATGTTTCTTGTGTGTCGCATTCGTACAAATAAATAAATACACAAATAAATGACTGAATGAAAAAATATATAAAACAGCTCAGATCTCGTAACCTGAAATACAGCCTCATCGATCGCTCTTCGACCCCGCGCGAAACTCTGTTTTCTCATGCAGAAATACGGCAGATAATTTCCAAGTATGTACAAAACTTATATACCGTAAAACCAGCATAAAAGAACCATCAACCTGAATTTTAGACGATAAGCATCCAAAATAGAAGATACATTGCATGCTGACGAATGACACCGGTTCTAGAAAGACCTCAACTTTTGTATGCACTCTAGTTGAAATAGAAATCTCGTACTAAAGCCTGCAGGTATAGAGGTATATGTATATATTTAATTTAATTTAATACTAAATGACAAATGCAAAAAAAAATTGTTGTCGAGAATTCGCCTCCGCTTAAACGTAGTTCCCGACAAGTCACAATAATCACAGATGTTTTAAAAGTATAGATAATTATATTTAAACCAACAGTAAAAAATAAATCAATTAATAGAATAGTAGAATGTTCTCCCTTGTGTCCCAGTTAACGTAATGTTCCCAATATACTGTATGTATATATTCCCTGTTTGTCTATCGATTACACTTTCTCTCACTCGCTCACATGCAGTCACAGCCACAGTCACAATTCTCTCTCGAATATCTCGTTCCTTGTACTCACTCATTTTCTGGTACTAACTCAACTCGCACCCATTGTCCTCTAATCTCTCTCCACTTCGTGCGTCATGCATGTCAACATATATCAATTAGATATAATAATTATCAGTCAGTCCCAACATTGTTGTTTAGTTATACCCAATGAAGATATATTTTATGAGATAGGCAGGAATTTAAATAGCAATTGTGGCATCATATATAGCAAATATTGTTTTTGATAAGAAAATATAGGAACAAATTAAGAACCAACTTGACCTGATTACCCTGCATTACAAGTGCCCATCAATTTCAGCCTGACAACAAAATAGAGTGGTTCTTTTATGTGAGTTTTTCTTTATATTAAAAACGTGGATAACACAATTAAAGTGGACACAGTGTGAATGACAAAATATATTTCAAGTTTTTACAAACTTTAATTATTGTATTTCGATACAATGAAATTACTTAAAAAGTCACTGTATGATTAAAACTACAGCAGTATGCTCAAACTGTCCGTTCAAAATAACTATTTCTACATTTTTGCTTTTATATTTTTTTTATCAAAGCAAGCACTATTGACAAGATTACATTCAAATATTTATTTTGCAAACTACTAAACATATATCATACTTTACTTGTATTTATATTCGCGCAGTGTTAGAATATTTGGCATTAGATTTTTGGATTCAATCACATATAAAAGAAACTGTCCTGCTGATTTTCTCTTGGGATTTTTCGATTTCAGATGACGTGATCATTAGTGACAAGAACGTTTGTGAAAATTGTAAGTTGCCAGTGTCATTTTAACACGGAAAAATCACAATTTAAATCAACGTCGTTCCCAGGCCCTTATATTCGCTCTCGTTGCTTGCCAGGGAGCGGATATAAGACCCTAATTGATATGAGGTTGAATTGTGATTTTTTCTACCGTCTTACGACCCACAACTTAAAGGGTCGGCAACGTTAAATCTGCGCAAAAATATCGCATTTTGGGGGCGAAATTATATCGCGCGAATTTAATTAAGACTGAGCGAAAATTGGAACTACGCGAATTTAATTATCACTTATTTACTGAGACCGAGAAAAACAGCGGGATTTGTGGACCCAAGACTGCCGTTGTTGAGTGTTTTGTTATATAGTACATAAGTGTCAAAGTATGAATAATTCACCGGTTATCGGAGTGAACTTAATTTGAAACCAAAACTGGATAAATGGAACGCCGTAAATGTTTAATAAAAAGTTTAAAAAATGAGCTTTGGAACTTCATGGTTGACGCGCATGCGTATTGCACCCATTCTATTGTTGACCGGTCAATAAATGTTTCATTGTCGAAACGGTTTTGACCAATCGGCAAACAGAAAAATTAAACTTTGACACTAACTATATAACAAATGCAATTTAGGTGCATTACGCTGTCAATTTCAAAATAAGTATTTCCGTATTTCCCCCCTCTACAAAGCAAGCAATACTGATAAGATTATATTCAAATATTTCTCATGCAAATTACTATATATATATATATACATTCAGCCAGGGACGTCGTGAGGCTAGCGGGTGTGTGTTACTATAAATCCTTTATTAAAACCCCACTCGAAAAGCTCCCTCTCTAATAATCAATGTCAACCTTTCCAGAAAAAGAAATTTATTAACACCTTCTTTCTCTAATAATCCCTCCCCCTTCACATATAAATACATTAAGTCGTTCCTCTCTCCAATAAGCGACCCTCCCC